>JAVQJL010093685.1:0-30622 GCA_036024295.1 Nannoperca obscura
ATTTCATACAGCCTGGCAACACAAGCTAGCTGAATTCTGATTGGATAAAAACTCTAACCTAAAAACAACATGAACATGAAGAGAATATGAAGAATATTTTTATATATTTAGGGAAAGTACATTCAAAATTAAATTAAGTTTTATTAAATTATGATCATGATTTATGTTAGGCCAGCAGAGAAGGCCTTGCTGGCCCTGACGGCTCACCACTGGTACACCACAGGTACATAGGATGAGTGGGTCGCTGTATTTTTTGTTGACGGCTATTTTATATTTGGTCGCTGAGATTATAGTTTGTATACCTTATATTAAGTTACCCTTTTTTCTTTAAAAAAAGTTCTTTATCTTATCCTAAGTGTTTGATCTCAATGAATCTCTTAGCGCATCACGCAAACTTAATCATGCTCAACTTCAGCCTCACAGCGGCTATTTGTTTGTTTCCTGTAGTCGCTACATAGCAAGCAATACAGGGAGTCTGTTCAAATTTAGGGATTGGATGGGACAACAATTCTTTCAGTTTGATATTTGACTGTCTCAAGCAGGGAAAAGTTAAGTGTGAACATCTGGAAGTTTGACAAACATCATTACCCAAAGTTAATGTAATGTGAGTTTGGCTAACTAAATCAGTTTTGAGTGTATGGTGACCTTCGCAGTCTGGATGTGAACGTTTTTTGAGAAAGGGCTAATTAAGCAGAAATTATTTGCTAGCTTATGATTCAAATCATCAAAGTCCATGATTCTTTGTTTTGAAATCAAAAGACAATCTGAAAGATTTCAGCCAGGAAACATAGTGCCAAGCTAGCAAGAGATATGCAGGTGTACACATGGTCTTTAACAGTCTCTTGTCGCTCATATTGATATCGAAACATAAGATTTAGGAAAGTAAAATAGATTTCTTGGAGCAGGTGCTTGTGGCTTTTACTTTCATTTTTACCTCAAAGACCAATTTGCCAGACGACAGCAGGGTGAACAGGTTGTGGCTAGGGTGGGCTCCAACAGCAGCTGATAATAGTCCAGAAAAGATTTGTCTGTAGAAAACCACCCAGAACATCATGGGTACTCATCCACCGAGCATCAGCAATACCGGAGAAGTGAGGTGTCTGCGCGAAGCCCAAAGGAGACTAAAAGATAATACCCCTGTTCACCCTGCTGCAATCTGGCAAGCAATACAGAAGTATTCACTGTCGTTCCAGCAGACTACAGAGCAGCTCCTCTCCTCCTTAACTCCACCTTGAACCTTAATAATGACCAGCCTCAGATGTATGCATGTATGCATGTATGTATGTAGGATAATATAGGTGTATGGGTGTATGTTGAGTGTGTGAAGCTATGTAGGTGTGTTTCAGTGTTTCGGTCACACTGTCTCTCTGTACAGTACTTTTTTGAATGTGAGTGTGTGTATGTGTGTGTGTTGACAGCAAATGTGGGTCAGTTGTAAAACATCATCTTATCAGGACACACACACTCGCAGATCAGTACAACAACACTTGAGGCATACCTACAGTATGAACACAGGCACAGGGTGTGTTTTGATTTGATTCTCAGTTTGTGCTGATTTTACATCGTTTTATACCAGTTGATTAAGGCAAGCAATAATAAACTGTAATAATGTCAGCAGTAGTGAGGGGAATAGGCAAACTAAGTAAAAAGTATTTTTTAAGACTGTGTCTTGTAAAGTTTTATGCTAGTTCAGTTGCAGCACAAACTAGCACAGTATGTTGATAAAAGAGGGCTGAAGTGTGCTGAGATTTCTAATTGTGCAGATCTCATTACTGATTATCCTAACAACCACTACAGATGTATGTGTTTACTTCTTTTTTTTGCAGGCATGACAATGGATGTATTTAAGGGGAAAAGGGGCAAGTTGTATTTTCATATTCATGTATATGCAGGTGACAGCAGATTCATGTGCGCAGCAGGTATCGCTGGTTTGGTTTTTCTGTATTTTGGCACGGAGTGCAGAAAAACAAGAGAAAAGCGAAACAATGATAATGTTATGGCACCAGTAGACTTTTACCTAATACTAAATGACACCTTTACACTTCTTTCATGCTTGTTTTCAGTCTGACTTGCACCCAGCACCCTCTTCTCTCTACACAGGTCTTGTCTCAGGTAGCTTTGAACTGGTGGGACCAGATCAGCATCCATTTACACTGTAAACAATAGTCCTCTGTTCTTTCTTTCCCTTTTCCCTGCCTTCCCCCTGTCTCCTCCTCTTTCATCCATCTGGTATTCTCACCTCCCTTCACCACACAACCCCTCTATCTCCTTCCTCTCCACACAGTTTTTTCCTCTTGCATAAAGCTTCCTGTGACTCTAATCTCTCTGCCATTGAATGTGAGATGCACTGAAGTCAGTTCAGATGTTTACTGAAAACCAGTGGTGTCACAGAGTTATAAAAATTATATCAGTCTGCTTTTCATGAAGAACTCTAAGTCTAATAACAGTTAAAAGTAAATTAACACCTGCCTGTTCAACTCAACCTTTAGAAGGGAAACACTGTCTGAAATCTCAGTGTGGTGTTATAAGTGAAAAAGAGAGCTGTATTCAGGGAAACTGGGATGATTCATCTCAAATAAAACCAGCAAACTAAACAACTTCATTAGTCATTATGTGGTCATGACTCACTTGCAGGAGTTTTTCTCTATGGCTGACATTGTACAGTTTGCAACGGGGTTACTAATCTTTTCAGCAAAGGGGTCATTTGTTTAAAGGAGCACTCCACAGATTTTACAAATTAAGTTCTGTTTATTTGTCATGAGGAGTACTACTCCTGAAACCTGTTGTTTAATGTCCCCTTTGGCTCTAGAAAAAGTTGTCAGAATTTTGAGAAATAAAAACACTGTTTTTTAACAGGAAGTCTGTGTACGACTGGGACATGGGGTTTGAAACACATGGGCTTTCACCAGTCAGATAAAGTCTAACAAAAGATGCTATAGAGTTGCATTATGGTAAATGCAGGATCCAGCACTTTTGGAATTTGACCCATACTGGGGATTAAAAGTCAGGATATCTCTGCTTCTGTTGCTTTGATTTTGGCCACTAATCTCTCTGTATATCTGTAATCTCTCTCTTCTTGCAAGCCTCTAATTATTTTCTAAGTGCAATAATACTAAATCACTGGAGTACCCTAAAACTGAACGTGAAAAAATGACTTATTGTAGTCAATTGCTACATGTGGACTGACACAGATATGACGTATAGAATGAGATAAATGTCTACTGATGTTACACCAAGGTCAGATTAGAGAATTGCCTGTACCTCCTGTCTCTGACATTATGTTTTGTACCAAGATTAACTGATAGTGATGTGAAAGCATCAGACTGTGAGAAGAATGAGCTGTTAAGATGTTGTTACACCAAAATGTCTTTGCAGTCCCTTGCTTATCTGTTTTTGTACTTTGTATCTTAACATGCTGACATGTAGAAATACATTTTTAAGCTATATTAAGATTTAGTATATCCCAAAATTCATAAACTCAAAGCCCTGTGCCTTCATTAGTTCAAAGTCAGGCCTCTTAGTATAAAAGTCTCATCTGTCTTTTTTTACCCAAAAGTTCTGCCTTGTCCTCCTGCCGCAGTGCTACTGAGCTAAATCTAGGGTCCCTCCATACACTACATCCTGTATATAGGCTAGTCCCAGATTAGTAACTGAACTGGGTTAGTTCTTCCAGGGCTTGATCCATTACACTGTAGTTTCAGAGGACCCAAATACCTCGGGGACAGCGTGCCTACTTTCATTAACTGTCTGTCCCTTGTGTGGAAATGTGCTGAACTAACAAAAAATATAGAGAACAGTGTTCAGCAAATGCTAGCCATTTTTTTAATTAATTTATGCATTTATTTAACTTATTATCTTAACATTGTGTTAAATGTAGTAGCTGAATTAACACTAACACTTTATTAATCAGAGTTTTTATATTAACAATGAATTAAATGACGTCATGGAAGTAATAATGATTAACACAGATAATTATCACCCACTCTACAGTTTCCTTTAGTTTTTAAGAGCATTTTAACATCTTTCAGATCATTGTTTTGGTTTGACTGTTTTGGTTCACTTTTACCGCTCACATCAATGTCGTTTCCAGCAGCACACAGCTCTACCTGTGATTAGCATTTGTGGAGCATTTAACCTCTGGAGTTGGTGGAGACCCAAACAGATCTTAAAGCAGAGTGTATATTGGACTTCAATTCATCAGGTGAAACAAAATGACAATTTTGCTCTGTGTCTGCTGGATGTGTAAATAGGCAGTTGTTCAATCATTTACTGCTACTTTAAATTCATTATCACATACAAACATATTTGGTTTGAACATTTGAATGGGTTTACTGTATAATGTAATGTAGTTTGATGCTTTATCGATGCAGAACTGGGTGGATATGCCTTTATACTGTAAACAATACTTTTTCATTAAACTGGGCTGCAGCTACCCCAGCTACATTTAATGTACTGTATGTTAAAATAGGACAGAGCAGAACTAATTGTAACACTGTTACCTTCTATACTTGTAGGTCCCATAGTTTTGCTTAGTTGACAGTGGAAAATGAGAGTCACTGGAAAGCAGCACGAACCGTCCGGTCACTGAGTGGCTGCGTGGGGCGGAAGTTGTCCCCCAACATCCCATCATTCCCTTCTAGCAATTCTGCCCCTTTGAAATGGGACCTCAGTCTCCGAAACTCCTCAATCTGCAGACAGAATAGAAAAGATTTTACTTTAGAGGCCAAACTAGGTCACAGCATAAAAGGCCTATACTGATGTGCACGTTGTTTTAATACAGTCTGGTCCCTAAATAAGAAGACAACGTGGTTACACACTGCTTTTGCCCTTTGGCTTTAGATACACAGGATGATTCCAGTACTCCATATGACTTCAAATATTTGCAAACTAAACAACTTCAAATATTTACTCTACACTTAGGGTTTCCTCTGGCTCTTACATACTCAGGTGATACAGCTTTCAGTGCTGAGTAAAAATAACCTGGTTGGGGAAAGATTAGAAGACTCGTGGAGTTCCTAATGGCTGAGAAAGACCCTTTAATGACATAATGATGAAATATCAATTAAATATGATCATCTGAAGGCAGCTGACAGGTTTCAAAGCTGTAAAAACTCAGTCTACAGACTACAGTCTATAATAACAAACAACATTTGTCTAAAGACAGCCTGGCAGATGGGTGAACAAACAGCCTGTATTTACCCAGCACTAAATATGACAATTTGACAGATCTGGTCATCTACAAGACACAACAACTCTTGTTGTTTTCTTGCTCACACCAAAAGGTCAAGATCGGAGCTGTGACAGAAATCATCCAAAATCTGACTTCCTGATTATGTGTAAATGCAGACACTGCAGATACTATCAGTTTTACAAACACACACACACACACTGGTTACATCAGCAAAAATAAACATGACAACAGTTATTGTGCTGTCATGTCATTGCCTTACAGAATGAGTATTTATATCCCACTGTCAGAGTGCAAAACTTGTAGGCATATCAACTATTAAATAACACACACACACACAGTGTGTACACACTCTCTCTTTCAGCAGTCAATAATAGCCGGATTCTGGAGGTGTGTAGTCTAGGTAAGCAGGATATGCTGTTTTAAAACACAGCTGCTGTTATTAATGTGGCTGAAGCATGGCTCCTACAGTACTTACAAATAATTCAAATGTGGTAATATATACAGTAGATAACACTGGCTGTCTGTGGTGTTCAATGCATTGTAGTTATGGTTTTAATGGTGGTGGTTTTAATAAATGTTCTACATTTGCCTTTCAATAACCTCAAGAAGCACAGCTTTGTGGTAAGGATAAGTATAATTTATGTATGTGTGTATGTATACATGTATGTTTAAAAACATCTGTTTCTCTCCATTTCAGGATTCCATCCATATTAAACTGGTGTTTTTAGAACCCTGAAAACCATCTTTAAGATAATCTCCTCCTCCATATATAATTTGATAACTTCTGTAGATATTATAGCTATACCATATCATATAGATCATATATGTGTGTGTGTGTATATATATATATATATATGAAGAATTTTGACTTCTTAATTGGAAATGACACAGGCGTCTCTCAGAAGATTATAAGACGATGTACAAGAGGCGTCATTGTGGAAAAAAATATTTCTCAGCTTTTATTTACATTTGAACAAAAAGTGGCATGTCCAAAATTATTCATACCCTTTCTCAATAATCAACAGAAAAGCCTTTATTGGCTATTACAGCAATCAAACGCATCCTATAATTGATGACCAGCTTTTTGCATGTCTCCACTGGTATTTTTGCCCATTCATCTTTAGCGATGAGCTCCAACTCTTTCAGGTTGGAGGGTCTCCTTGCCATCACCCTGATCTTTAGCTCCCTCCACAGATTCTCAGTTGGATTCAAGTCAGAACTCTGGCTGGGCCGCTGCAAAACGTTCATGTTTTTGTCCGCTAACCATTTCTTCACCATTTTGCTGTGTGTTTTGGGTCGTTGTTGTGCTGAAATGTCCACTGGTGCCCAAGGCCAAGTTTCTCTGCAGACTGCCTGATGTTGTTGTTGAGAATCTTGATGTATTGCTCTTTTTTCATGGTGCCGTTTACTGTAATTAGGTTCCCTTGTCCATTTGCTAAAAATCACCCCCAAAGCATTAGGTTCCCACTACCATATTTGACAGTGGGGATGGTGTTCTTAGGGTTGAAGGCTTCTCCTTTTTGACGCCAAATGAAGGATACGTCATTGTGCCAAACAATGACATTTTTGTTTCATCTGACCATAAAACAGAAGTCCAGAAGTCTTCTTTGTCCAGATGAGCATTTGCAAAGGCCAAGCGGGCTTTTGTGTGCCTTATCTGGAGAAGTGGCGTCCTCCTTGGTCTGCGTCCATGGAACCCAGCAGTGTGCAGTGTCCGTTGGAGGGTTTGCCTTGAGACGTTGTCACCAGCAGAGCCCAGATTCACCAGGACGGCCTTGGCGGTGATCCTTGGATTCTTCTTCACCTCTCTCACTATCCTCCTGACCAGCACAGGTGTCCCTTTTGGCTTCCGACCACGTCCTCTGAGATTTTCCACAGTGTGGAACGTCTTGCATTTTTTAATAATACTTTGCACTGTACCACTGGAACTTGAAAACATTTAGATATGGCCTTATAGCCCTTTCCTGACTTGTGAGCAGCCGCAGGTCCTCAGTGAGCTCCTTCTTCTTAGTCATGACTGTCCACAAACCAACTGCAGGGAGCTGCTGTTTTTCACCTGTTGAGTTGATTAAAACAGCTGTTCACAATGAATCACAGTAATTGGGATTCAAATGTAAATAAAAGCTGAGAAATATTTTTTTACACAATGATGCCTCTTGCACATCGTCTTATAATCTTCTGGGAGACGCCAGTGTCATTTCCAATCAAGAAAAAACTTGCAAATAACTTTGGGCTTGACTGTATATATATACACACACACACACACACACACTATACAGGCATTTAGCTTGTATCTCATGCTGGCATCACCGAAACACAATGTGTAGAATTTGAAAATTAACTACATTTTTAACAATCACATAATAATTCTACACCTAGTGGCTATAATTGACCCTCTGCTAAACCAGTCCCCAGAATGTCCAATTGTAACTAGGCACTGCAGGTCTGTCAAACTTTTGATTTCTTCACATGTTGAAGCTTTGTACATGTGGCTACATAGTAAAGTAAGCATGCAAACGAGGCTAAATTAGAACAAAACAACATCTTTAATTTTACTTATAACGTGGCACTATAACTAGATACTCTGTAATACAAGAACAACGCTGCTCCTATTTTCCTATTTGCAATTATCTCCATGACCATTGACTGGTGAGGATGGTGACCTTTGTCTGGCACATGTAGCTTCAACCTCAGTCTTTTCCCATGTTTTCGTGTAAAAAGCCAGTGCATATTTAATACCCTTTTACAGAGTTCTTCTTTTAACAAATGTAGTTTACAGCCATGCTTAGCAGATGCTGGTGCTTTGAGATAAATTTCAGCATGCTAACATGCTTTGAATGACAATGCTAACATGGCTAAATGTTTACCATGTTCACTAATTTAGCGTGTTAGCCTGCTAACATTTGCTCATTAGCACTAAACACAAAGTACGTCTGGTATTTGGTTGTAAACCAAAGTATTGGACAAATTACAATTTCAGCCTGATGATAGCGTTACGTTATTACAATTCCAATTTTTTTTTGTTATCTAACAGCTGACCCAGAGCAACGCCGCTAGTGATAGACATTGCAGCCAACAAGATTACCTTTTGCCTTATAAATGAGAAGTTGCTTTTGTCTACCTCTACGTGAAAACAGGGACCCAATGTTTAAAAAAATCAGTTGAGTGGTGAATCTGCCATTGTATACTGTACATGTGACATGCTACAGGTTTTAACAAAGGGTCAGCACCTCACCAACGCTCTCATGTTGTGCCTCGCCATAAAATACCAAGGGGACAAATCCCATCTCATGTCAGTCTTTGTGCTGCAGCAAAAATAGCTCCTTAGGCATGCATTGACTAAAAACAATAGATGTTTCAGTTGTTAATTAGGTCCCTTTGAAAGTTTGCACCTTTGGCAATGAAGCTGCATTACATTACTTTCTTCATTATGCGCTGCTAATTGTGTTGTAGGCTATAATTCTGCACATGCCTACAGCGCCACTTAGCAGCAGTTAGGCTGTGAACAGTCACTCAGTAAATGGGGACAGCTCATTAACTTTAGGAAAATAGATAACATGAACTAGAAATGAATTAGTAGTTGTGTGAGTTAGCAGTGCAGCCATCGGTGAAACATGGTCATCTACTGAATACACATATACCAATATAATTATTTTTTTTATTTTTATTATAGTTATTTTAAATAACAACAGGAGGATGGGAGAATAACAAAGAAGGAAGTCTCTCAGGGGAGAGTATAATCTGCTCTGCAATGGTGAACAAGTACTTGGAGACATTTATGAAAACATCCAGTAAGAGAGAGAAGGAAGCCATAACCTCTTGTGAGATTTATTTGTCATTAGGGTGGGCTGGGGATGATGAACAGGTCCACAGAGACATTAGTAAATCTCTGTCCAGGTTTGCACTGGAGCCTGGTCCTGTCTGATGAATGGATGTACATTAGCTACTAGTGAAGAGCGGGGACAAACTGCAGCCTCGTCTCGCCATTTGAAATACTGACAGTGATATTTATGGCAAAACAAGAACATGTGACCACAGCTGGATCTTTGCCTTTTTATGTTAATATAAAATTAGAAATGTCCTTGTCAGGACACATTAGCCCGTCATCCTGTTTGAGCAAAAAAGAAGTAAAGGAAGACAAGAAAAAAAACATAGGCCGCAGACATGAAATAGAATAAAATACAGAAAGCATCAACATTTGTAACTGACATGTTGTGGAGTTTGAATCCTGTAAGACCTCTGTCACATTAATTACCATTCCCTTTATCTTTTCATGCCTTTGTCTATGTGATCTGTTTAACAAATGAAAAAACAGCACTGCAAATACAGACTCATTGTGTCTGTCCTTACCAAGGGTAACTGTCTGTTTACAAAGGACTGAAATATTTAATGAGTTGATTAGACTTTCACTTATGTGAAGCATCAAACTGATCAATTATTTTGACCTCTGTTGGCCTTGCATGTTATCCTGAGTGGGTTTGGATCTTCCCACCACATCCTCTCTTGAATGGCTCCTCAGTCAGGAAGATAATCCATCTTTGATTTTCAATAATTCCTCATTACCAATCACAAAAAAAAGGTACGGTGGGGGTGGGTGTTTTCTACACTACATATTAGTGATGGCTGCTCAGTGCCAGAATAAAGAAGATTAGCTCTCCTCTTTGAATTCTAAATATTGCTGGGCAACTTAGCAAAAATACATGTGTTTTTCTGAGAGATTTATACAGTGTATAAATAATATAGCAAAATCACACAAATAATAAAAGTTCTATAACTTTTTAAAGTTTTATTTATTTATTATTTATTAACAGATTTTTTAAAATATGATATCATAATTATATAACACCATTAAAAGTCAGTATATCATTTAGAAACATAAAAGACATAACTTACATAGAAAAACCTGCACTAGTATGTATGGAAGCCCATTCTGCCAGAAAAATCATTTTGACTTGCTATCTGGTCATTATAACTTTTAGTTTTCACTATCCAATCATTTTGACTTAATACCTCAAAAATGTGGCTTATAATTTCATAAACTGGCTTTGTAGATGATCTATTTAATATTTTGAAATGTACCATTTCATGTGTAAGAATAAAATGTATCATTATATGTTTCTTTATTTCCCTTGAATGCTTTAACCTTCAGGAGCAAAGTAGAGTTTTATCATTGTCTACTTTCTCAGACTGAGCCTTGTTTCTTGTCTCTCCCTGTCTCTGGAGTAAGTGGTCTCCACTGCTGCACATTTTTGTCTACTCATTAATCATATAAGCTAGCAGGAACTCCCGATGACATAACTACATGTGGGAAAGTCGCAGCCTATTCTTGGTTGGCGTCTACATACTTCGAGCTGCAGCATAATGACTTATAGCATAAAGACTTATGCTTATGCTATGACTCAACTTCTCCTCTCACTGACCGGGTTCATTACTAGAAGAAATGCCAAGGGCTCTGAAATATTCAAAAAGCAGGACAGATCACCTCCCTCCGGCTAACTGTACCGCAGCCGATCATCTGTCACCCAGTAAGTAGTTAGACACCAAAGCTTGTTTAAGGAGGGCTCTCTAATGAATGTGTGAGAAAATAACTGCAACAGCAACTAAAACTGGAGTTAAATCTTAGCCTTTTTACATCTTTTCATGCGTGTCTTCTTGCAAGGATAAATGGAGTAAAAAAAAAAAAAAAAAAGTATTAAAAGAAAAGTTTAATAGCATGTATTCCTTGGGCTAATAAAACAATGTGGTCAATTAATTCATTTGGCTGCCATATTCAGTTTGTTAAAAAAACACTATTTTGACTTCTTCAACCCAGTGTTTATCAGAAACCTTTGGGTGCCTTTAATAAGGTTTACTCTAACAAAAGCATGAGACGCAAAATGAACTTAGCAGTGAAGATACTAAAACAGGAAGTGAAATATTTGTATATTGTTTTTCCCCATCATGATCAAAATGATGTAAATGGAGACAATCTCCATTATCCTGTTAGCTTAGCATGGCACAGGTACAGACACAATTATCACTACCGTACTTTCTGGACTATTGAGCGCACCTGTATATAAGCCTCTTATATACCCTCTGAATTGACGTGCAAAATTACTGATCTGAAGAATTTAGTGTGACTGCGTTTGATTTACGGTAATTCGAACGGTTTCATTGGTCCATTGTGACCTGTTCGGTAATTTAATTGGTCTGGTGTGACAAGCCTAAATGTATTGGTGGCATGACGGCGTAAAAAAGTAGCGGCTTATAATCCGGAAATTACGGTATTTTAATAGTTACTATTTTAAAAACATTTGCAGTTATAAAAATAACACAATGCGGTCTGTATTGTGAGTGCTTTCTACATTTACTTGTTATTGACGGCATGATTTACCCTCATCCCCCTCGGATCACACAACTGGAATATACAGTAGCAGATGGCTATATAACATGGAACATACCCCAACATAGTTTGGCACTTGTTTATTAGATCATATTGTAGTTCTGTAGACTGTGCAGGATATACAGACAGATCCTAATCATATGTAACCTTAGGCATGAACTATTCCTCAATCCTCACATACTTCATTTGATTGGGACTGACTGAACATTTCTAGAACAAAACATTTTGCTTTTCCCCCCGACATTGGGACATGCAGCTCTGAATAATTACTGTGAACTAAACATACAATGTGTAGGACACATCAACCAATCACTGTCATCTGCTGAGCTGAGGCTGACAGATCCTGACAGCATCTTTTGTAACTAACTGAGTTACTAGGTGATGGTCGAAACAAAAGCCTGAAAGGTCGAGTTCGAAACAGTGCTTTTTTTCCTTTTTTGGACTGATGTTCTACTTCTTTTATGCCATGCTGCTTTGAAAACCTATTATATTACTGTGATGGTGTCAGCTTTTAACTGCTTTTGTCTTGACATAATACACAATGGAAAGGAAAAAACACAGCATTTCCTCAAAGTAA
This sequence comes from Nannoperca obscura, assembly GCA_036024295.1. NCBI lineage: Eukaryota > Metazoa > Chordata > Actinopteri > Centrarchiformes > Percichthyidae > Nannoperca > Nannoperca obscura. Next base: position 12,151 of record JAVQJL010093685.1, read on the forward strand.
ATCAGAGGGCTAGCTACACATGTACTTCCTGTTTAAAAATCGAATCCTTAAAATTGAATGAAATCAACCCCCTGTTATAGATACTTTTCATCGCCATCTTTCCAGCAATATTCATTCAATGAATTTATATTTTATTATTACTTCTTTATATAGTAGTTTTTATTGGTAGTGGTGGAGCCCAGCATTCCCGTGCTGGATTTAAATTGCCAACTTACGTACGAGAGATTTATAGGAAATTATGAGCATCAAATCAATCACCAACCTCCAGGTCTCAAAAGCAAAGCCAATGCAGAAGTGCCTTAAACCTACATTCTTTCTAATGGCCACCAAAAGACAAAAAGAAGTCCGATTGTATGTCTATAGAAAATGACCCTACTTCTCACTTGATTATTACCTCAGTAAACGTTTTCCTAATGAGTTCATGGTCTCAATCGCTAGTTTCAAGTCTTCTTCAGTTCAACATGATGTTCATTTTGTAAATTATGATCTTATTAAGTGTAAAACAGATAATAAAGCCATTAAGGTGTGGCTACCATGTCACTACCATGGCGACCTGTCAATCATTATAGAGGTGATCGGTTGTACTAAAAGACACTAAGGAGTCAGCTGTTATTATTTTCCGGTAAGTACATTTACAAGCTAACTTTGTTAACAGCAGAGCCAGGGGGCAGGAGCAGTCGGGTAGCCAGTAGGCTATAGGTGGCATAGTGTCCTCTGCTTCTCAGATCCCCAACTCCACCCTCTCATCCAAATATGGTGACTTCTGGCTCCAAAGAACCAAGATGGAGATAAAACTGCCATACTTGAGGCTTCAAAACGGTAGTCCACAACAAATACATAAAACAACACACACAAACCAACCGGTAGCTCCGTAGCTTCTTCTTTTCAATTCAATTCAATTTTATTTATATAGCGCCATATCATAACAAAGTTATCTCAGGGCTCTATCGCATGGAGCAGGTCGAGACCAACTTCCACACACACAAAGACCCAACGTTCCCACCATTAGCAGGCGTGCCACTAGGCGACAATGGCAAGAAAAACTCCCTTTAAACAGGTAGAAACCTCGAGCAGAACCATTATTTTATACAGTCTAATCCAGTGTAACTGTGTGTAATTTTAACTTACTGATATCAGCTTCACTCTTTACTGTTAAATGCCACATCAGAGCGGTATTAAGTTACTACTAGTGCAAACATGTCCTGCTGCTGCCAGTTCATATTAAAAGCATTTATGACACTTTGGCTTTTATTGCGAAACAATTCAGGAAATGCGTTGCGACAATGTGTTGTCAGCAAGGTTAGCCATGACCCCAATCGTTCGTCAAATACGCCTACAAAACAAGACTGTCATTTTCTGCATTTAAATTTTTTTATATCAGGTTTAAAGGGGATCTTTTGTAACTTTTGCTGAACAATTACAGGATAATGCATAAACCTAGCATAACAGTAGAACAAGTAGAAAAGATTAATTAAGTCAGTGAACTGACTCAGCTACACAGCAATGTGTCTAAGGTTTGCTAACATTAGACAGATATTAGACAGCATTAGCCTCCATCAGCTGCTGGTCACACGGTGTATTGAATTGAGTGAGAGTGTTTTCTTGCTAACAAATTCAACTTTTTGTTCGCAGACATGACACGGCTCTCACAGTTCAGTGTGGACTGTCTTTCAACATCACCGCACAAGTATCACTTTACATTCGAGCCACATGGTGAAAATTGTTGTTTAACCATGGGTCATTACAAACTTTAAAAAAGTCACATTCATTAATGCTCAAGAGGACAATGTCAAATGACTTTAGCACACCATCTGCCATCAAAGGGCCAGCATTACAACAAATTACTTTCTAATTTACTTATCTGTTTGTGGTTTGTGGTAAGGGGAATTGAAAAAATAAAAATAAGCTAATTGCCGACATCCCATTTATCATTGCTTCTTTGAAATTATCCATACAAGTTAATTTAGTCAGCTTTGGCTGGGCAACCAGGGAGGAATACAGATCTGTGATACACAATAGAATAATAATTTACTGTTTGTATGAGTGTGTGTGTGTGTGTGCACGCATTTGTGTGAGGGTAAAAAAAAACAGAAAGAGAGGAACTGATAGTCCCTAAAGTAGCTTAGGGAAAGGTCAGTGTTTATTACTCAGACACTTAATTGTTACATCCTGTGGATACCTGCTGAACAGCGTAGCGTACACTAAATCCATAAAATTTGAAATTCCTTCTCTATTCATAATTTCCATTGGTTTCCTGAATTGCTACATTCATCATTCCTCCATCACACGTGCAACTATAACCACATTACAGAGTTTCTGTGATTAATATTTTCCAGTTTATACAGTGTGTTAAATAAAAAATGGTTCATTATAAAGTTATAACTGGAAAATCTTGGCATTTCCATACTTGTGAATACACGTTTCATCATGTAATGACAGTAATAGTTCATTAGTAATCAACATTTTCATATTAAAAAGGAATCACGACTACTTGTATAAGAAAGGGGTCCCTTGTTGTGATGAACACAGAGATAATTATCACCAGACTCTGCAGTTCGTCTTTATAGCTTTTTTCTGTTTTGTTTCAGTCTCATCGCTCTCATAGCGTCGTTTTTAGCTGCAGCAGGTAGCTGTTTTTTTGCGTAAAAGCTCTAAAACCAAACTATATACTATCTTCCCGGCACCAAAACAGCCAACAGTCACAGTTCGCTACCAGATGGTGAACAAAGTGGAGGGTCCAGACACAGACCCAGTTTGCTAGCAGGTTAATCATCTTAACGTAAAAGGTGATAATATGTCAGCTTGTTTCAGCTCCCTCAAGTGGCCCAAAAAGTTATTGCATATTTAAAGTGCTCAGAAAAAAATATTTACAATTCCATGACAACCAGGAAAACTCCATCTACTGATGAAGATTATGTGATATGATTGAAAACTGCTGTTTCTGAGTGATCAATGACAATTCTCTTAATATTGTTTTGACAAAGATTCAATTTTAGACTCAACAAATCTATGCAGAACATACATACAACTGAATTCCTCTTATATATTATTCTGTTCCCGTAGGGCAACTTGGTCAGTTTTAGTATTCACTTATGTCCTCAGTCATATAATGAAGCACCCACTTAATGGCAAACACATGGCCAACGTAGTGAAGAATAAAGTCCAGAAGATGAAATGAATGGTTTATTTAAAAGTAATACTGCTGAGCATTCTGTAAATCTAAAAGATATGTTATTTTAGGTCATGGAGGCCATCAGTGTGCAGGGATAGTGAATAATCCCCTTTGTGTTTCCCTCACTGAGTCCTTTTCTTTTTACCATGTGAAGAGGCTACCAACTGATTTATCCCCATAAATGCTTGGGTGGTACACTGTCCATATTATACTAGATGTTGCTTGAAAATCTCTAACTCATTACACTGATGTGTGTTTGGATGTATTACAAGAGACAGAGAAGATAAAGCATTGACTGAGGTAAATAAAAGCACATGAACGTGGCCACAGGTTGAGTGAAAGTACAAAAATAACCCATATGCGTTTCCATATGAGAGAAAAGTGAGAGGTTAGGGTCACTTATTGGAGTCAAAGTGAGAAAGCGGCACTTAGGATGTGAAAGAGGGATCGACTCTCTCAGGACAGCATCAAAAGGTCTTGTCCACCGCTCGGTGTGTGAAGGCATCTTCGTCCAACCCTCAGTGACATCCTGTGTACCAGTAATATTTGTTCTTTTAAATCCACTCTCGGTCAGGCCAAAACAACAAAGCTTACCTGGCTTGGTATCCATAGTAACAGGTAGTATGCATGCTACAACTGCCCTAAAACTCAAGTAATACAGATATTAAAGACTGTTTGCTATAACTGCCCCACAGGATAACCTGGTGCTCAAGGTTGCAGCTGCATTCCTGTCCAGCTCCTATTATAAACACTTCATCTGTTACTGACACTACCCATATGACTTCGATAATTGTTTCAAACTGTGACAGATATTTTATATTGGTAACAATAAATCAGGGTAAATACTGCTTGCCAAGCATGCACACTTGCTGAATTAATTACCAACCTGGGCCTGAGACCCTCAGAGACACAGAGGGAACTGGGTCCACTCTGTGGCAATTCATGCGTGGTTATTTGATTAATTGCACATTTATTTGATAGTGTAATATGCACCACTATAGAACAATGTGAACTGAAATGATATTGCCTTAAATGAATAGTCAGATATGAGAAATACACTTTTTGCTTTTCACATTTGCTTTCTTGCCAAGAGTTAGATGAGAAGATCAATACCACTCTGTCTGTACATGTATGTATGTATGTAGCTAGAGCAAACAGGTGATTAGCTGAGCTTAGCATGACAAAACCTAGTGTGACTCTGTCCAAAATCAAAAATTCTGACTATCAGCACCTCTCAAGCTCACTAATTAACACAAACAGAAATTAAAAAAAACAACTAGTTTTATTTTTGCTGAAACCAGCTGCCTGCTGTGTCTGGAAATGACACTAATGAGAGTGGTGAGAGTATACCAAAACACTGAGTTACATGACATGGAAATGCTTCATAGAGTTAAGGGGTTATAATTCACCACTATAAGGGACCACTTTCACATTACGCATGGTCATTTTCCTTCATTGTTATGATTTAAATCATGATTACAACAGCTTTAAAGATACACTCTCTTGTGTCTTTATGTATAATCAAGTCTACCTTAGCTTATGTATGCTAACCTCTTAAAAAAAACAAGATCGGGGGTGAGCTTTTAAACACTGATGACACAGTTAACAGAGTAAGTCAGCTTGAAGCCACTTCATCAGTGATAGACAATGCAGAATTACTAAATGCATCAAGATGTGATGAAAATCATGACAACAAATATAGACTGCATCTGCAACAAAGAATCACAATCACAAACTGAAGCTGAGGTAACAACCATGTCTGAAGCAGTGCATCCTTTCAAGACTTTGAAACAAAACAGGCTGTTGAAATCCTGAGTGTTAGCTGGACATCTTATTACAGTGACCTGCTCACTGTTGTAATTCGATTTCTCAGGTGGATGAAAACATGACCTCCAGCTCCACTCTGAGCTGTTGTAACCGTAGTCTGCAACCAATTTATGCTTCATCAGTTTGATGGTTAAAAAATAACATAACCTATTTCTCCCCCCCCCCCCCCCTTTCTTTTTTGTTTTACCAAAATAAAAGCTATATTTATTATCTCACAAAGGAACAAGTCACGGAAATATTTGACATAAAGTCTATCATAGACCACATGGCAGGGTTTGACCATCATACACTTTCCTAATTCTGACACCAAAGACATCCAGAGAGGAGTCAGGTGTAAAAACTGGCTCTACAAACAATATATTCTCAGATCCTCTCAGACTGTCAATGACATGAGAAAATGCAACAAGCACGAGAATCTGTGAATTTCACAACTCCTCCATATTTCTCTCCTCCACTCAAAGTTTTAATCTCCAAATGTAATTTATATTCATGAGGATATGCTGAAGAGTTACATCTTGACCTTTGTTGCTGTAGGTCAGTAAGTAGCAAACAGTTGAAAAACTTGGGGATTTTCTCTGTACTTGAAATAAACAACCATGGATAGAAGGCTACAGTGACTCATAAACTACTTATTACCTTTCTATTTAAATTGTTTTGACACAATATATATATTTTTATATTTTTGCTACCCCATATTACATATTTTATTCTTTTACCTAGAAAATTAAGTTTTTGTATCAGTACCTAACTTTCCATATGTTACATTACATTATATTACATCACATTTAAGTAATAGCTTTGTAGCTTAGCTTGATAGCTAAGTAGCACCCTATTTCAGAGACACACACACTATGTTAGCCAGCTTGATAAATTGATGATAGTTGTACCTTTAATAAGCTGCATGCATAATAATATGCATATGTATATATTGATGTGATTTTGTATTTCTTTATTTGTAGTATTGACAAGACAGACAGAGACCCAAACTATCACCAAGTGATTACAGCACATCCTCAAAGATTTTGGTGTTGACCCCCTCAACTATCAACCCAGTTCATTGAAGAAGTGGTGATGTGTTTGGCGCCACTGGAGGGAAGCAAACAGAGTCCAATGGAAAGGGTGTCAGGTCTGCCCAAGTTGAAATGTGTAAAGTAGTAGTTTGTCTCAAATACAATTTAGGATGACATATCTTTATTACTAACAAAAAGGACGGATTGTGATTTAGAAAGTGATTTTCTTTTACTGATTCTGGTTCAAATCACATATGCTTTTATGCGCTAGCCATGTTATAGATAGATATACACTCTGACTTCACTTGAATAGGCTGTCAAAAAGCATGTCACAACCACATTAACAAAAAGCATGATGTCACCTCATCATCTCACATGCAACATAGGTAAGTTATAAGCAGCCGCGATGCTTGGCGATGCAAAGGTTTATAACCATACTCATCGTGCCATATTACCACAGCTATAGCACATCTTAATTCATTATGGAGGTTTATAGCAATTCTTACATTGCATGATGTTTACATTATGTTATTCATCTTATGTGATACATCATATTGTATATATGATATGTTTGTTCTACTTTAAGACTGACAGATCATCAGATCATAATACCAAGTGAATGTGCATGTTTACCCAGGTGACTTCGAGGTGTGTGGTTAGTTGTACTCAATACAGGCAGGATGTATTAGTGCCAATTAAATAGCTGATTTGCATCTCTGAATGTCATGGATTTAAAGTCTGTAGCTAGTTAGGTGCAAAATATATTTTCCAATCTCTGTTACCAAAACATGACTGGAACAAAAGTCAAATACCTCCGATGTCAGGTCGCAGTTTCTTATCATATTCTTTCAGTAGATTGTTGAGTATTTCCGTGGTGTCGGTGTCCTGTGATTTTGGAGCCAGCATTTGGTTCACAGTGACATCCTCGTATTCCTCCTCGTACTCGATTGTTAGAGAGCTGTAAGGGTGAAATGAAAGAAGGCGATGCTATGTAGTGTGGTCTGCAGACTGCATGCATGTACACACAATCTCAGTGTCACCGAGGGTCCTTCATTCAAACTTAGAGCTAAGCGTAACGTTTTCTCTGGGAAACAGGCGACAAACATCATGAGAGCTTAAGTTGATCTTCTCCAACATCCCTGAACACATTTTACACATTTTTTTTTCTTTAGATTTTTCTTTTAGAAACAAAAGCACGCCGCTTACCGTGTGTGAAGGAGAGACAGGAGTAAGACATAAACCAATAATTTAGATAGCATAATTCTCGCAGGGTGACAACAAGTAGAGATGTGTCAGAGGACGGCGCGTGTCGGTGTCTGGACACGGTGGTCACAGCTGCTCAGCGGGTGAAGCGAGGGAAAAGCTCCTCATAGTTTGTAATCCAACAAAAAATTCAGTCATTGTTAAAAATCTGTCGTTTTTTTATTTTATTTTTTTTAATCCTCCCTGCTCAGGCGTTTTTCAGGCGGAGGAGCAGCGTCACACTTAAGTTGTAAGGTTGCAGATTGCGGACACGGCTCTTGTTACGCAGGTGCGCACACTCTGTATGCTTCCTCCGAAGAGCCCCTAATTCATCCCAAACTCCTCTATGGGTCCCCCCCACCACCTGCCTTCTTTCTTCCTTCCTAGTTATTTGGGATATATGCCCCCAAAAAATTATGCCTTTGTGATTGGTTTGGACTTGGAGAATATTTCAACTATTTGCTCTATTATACTAGTAGAAAAGGCATCAACTTTAAAGTAACTCAATTTGTACAGGTAAAATATAAATGACATCCCAGTTACTAGTTTTTCATGTCTTTCATGGTAAAATTTTTTATTAAAAAGTCATTCTAAATTTGATTTTTTTCCCCCTCTTGTTTTTAAATGCTGCTAATACTGTTATATTTTTCTGTTGATTAATTAATTAAGTTATCTATTTTGGTGATGCACCTGCAGGTTGAGCACAGGTGATGTTGACCTCTTTGGAGCTCTTTTTAGTTGCCACATATTCATTCGAAAGCTTGCATATCAAAGTACTGCAAGAGCTCTTTCATAGCTGCCAAATTCTACTAATTGGCATGCAACCAAACACAGCATAAAGCCACCTTTGTAGCAGTGTTTGTAATTGTAATTGAAGGCCCATGTCCTGCTGTGGTTATATTGTCTATCTGTACCTACAACAGCAGTGTGCACAACCAGTGATAGAGATAGAACACCTCGAAAGAATACTCCAGCCAGTCATGAATTCTGGGAACTCACAAGGGACAGTCAAAATCTGAGCTGAGAGACTGAGATATCCTGAGTTAAAGAATTGAGAATGGGTCAAGCACCAAAAACACAAAATCCCATAATTCAACTGGATTGCACCTTCCTCCTCAAACCCCACACCTCAAGTATATAATGCAGCCTTACTGGTAAAGATTTTATGGGTGTTTTTACACCTATAGTTCATCCTAAATGCATCACTGTAAACCATGTGAGAACATTCACTCCGCTTATTGGTCAGTTATGTCAGGGGATGTTACACACTCCATTAACAGTAGGTGGCGGCATGCATGTTGGTTTGTAGTCCACCAGTAAGACCAAAGAAGAACAAAGTAAATGCAGTGAAGTAGTGCATATTTGTGTAAGAACCTTTGCTGGTTCGTTCTCCAGCTAACTAGCTACTACTAACAGTTTGCATGCTCTGCCGCATCCCAGAATGCAAAGCTCACCTGGCTACAGGAGCCCTTTAGCTCAAAGTAGTTGGGTCGGATCGAGGTCGGATCAGGCTCCCACCGTTTGGAGCCAGGCCAAGACCACCTCCTCTAAAAGGGTCTGGATGTGGTTGTTTCAGTCCGCACTCAAGTGCGATTGCTGTGCTGCCCTAAACAAACTGGGCAAACACACCAGAGTTCGTTTTAACTGAACCAAACAGGTTAGGTGTTAAACCGCCCTTGGTCTAAATCCTGAGCCCATATAACCCTGATGCCATCATTTCAAACTTTGGAAAGCTCTCTCTAGAGCTGGTAAACTCAACTGTTCCCCTTTAAACAAAAGTTGTTCTATCTTTAGAAACATGCTCCAGAGAGAGAGAAGTGAAATGCAGTAAGTGTCATGAAAATGGCAATAAAAAACACAGGTAGTATGTCAAAAGGGTACCTTCTGTCAGTATTAGGAAGTATGAAGTGGTTCCCTCTCAGCAGTCCTTATAAAGGGTCATTCAGAGGCTTTCTTCAGAAATGAACAGGACTGCTCCCTGGCCCTTCTTGGCTATCATTTTAAATGGATGGACAACTCTGGCTGAGCCTCAGTGAAGCACTTTCACAAGAATGAAACAACAATTTCTCCCTCTGTCGGCCTCTTGTGTTTTTACCTCTGACACATACAGAATAATCTTGAAGGGTAAAAAAGGACTGCTGAGATAAAAAGTCCCTCCATGGCAGATACCTCCATGACAGATACCACAGTGTAACCCAAGCTACAGGCAGCAGACTCAATATGCTGTTTAACAGGCGGTGTGATCCTCTGACAGTGATCATGTCTGCAGTGCTGCTGTTGGAGCTGCCTGCTGTCATCCTCTGCTGGTTCAAAAGAGAAATGCAGAGTGAGCAGCAGCATGAACAGTATAGAATTTGCAGTGGTGGAAGAAGTAGTAGTAGATTTTATACTTAAGTAAACATAGCAATACCACTGTGTAGAAATAGTCTTACAAGAGAAAATCAAGCAGTGTTTTTTTTGTTAATTCAGTAAAAGTACAAACGTATTAGCATCAAAATATAATTAAAGTACCAGAATTAAAGTACTAATTTTGCAGAATGGCCCCTGGGGAATGAGCTGCAGGTGGGGAATCTCAAGTGACTGCAGGGCTGATGAGAAGTGGGAACAGGTGTGTGGATGGGCGGGGTAGTCAGGTGTTGAGGAAAGGAGGGAAAGTAAGAGGACATCTGGTGGACAGCTAGAGGATGGCAGGTTCTGGCGGGCTGAAGGAAACAACTTGGCCTGGGAGAAGCAAGCAGGGACTGGAGAACAGGGCCAAGAGCTGAGGATGAGGAACTGAGGAGCAAACTATGACAACAACGATTGAAATGAAGTGACAAACATATACAGTACAATGTTGTGACGCTCCAATGAATTTACTATATGATGAGTTACCTAATTTCACACACGGGTATTCGTATTTGCTATGTGAGATTTTGAGACCAAAACTAGAAGTATAGGAGTTTTTATTAAGAGATTTGATAATATATATATATATATATATATAAACTATTGAAAATACTTTTGCAATCTCTGTATACATGACAAAACTATGTGAGCATTCATCCAACCACCAATATAAAATACACATTATATAACATTTCTGCACAGTGTGTCCTGGCTGGGAAGGGAACAGAATATTGCGTTGATTAGATAAAAGGTCACACAGATAAAGGATTTTCTGAATTGCTCAGAGGGTGAAATACTGGTGTAAAAAGCCAATTTTCAGTCAAATCTTTGGTCAATCCAACATCCAACAAAGCTGCATCTTTTTTCCTTCATGTGAGGTTTCAGGTTTTGTAAATTAACGACAAGATGTGAAGATGTCAGTGCTTTACCATTAGCATGTGTAGACTTTGAAATAACATGCTGAAGATCATAATTTCAAACTTCTGAATCACTTAAAAATGTTTTTATAGCCTTGCTTTTGTGTAACATTCTTTCTTGTTTTTGACCTCCCTTTTTATGATCATTTCCATATTTAGAATTCATCAACATCTAACCAGAAAGTGCAAACATTAGATAAAGATGGGGTTACAATATGCAGATATACAGGTTACAGTATATACAGGTTACATATACAACATATGGTTGTACAAATATGAAATGAAAAATATACAAATGTAAAAGGAAAGGAAGAGCTGACAAGGTCATACAGGTAAGGTGCAAGGTTTTAGGCATATGAGTTAGAACAGATGTAATAAATATATGCACAAGGCAATGTAAAGACTGTGAATGCAAGGTGCTATGAGCTGGAGTCTGTGAACATGAAAGGAAAGTGAAGTGGGGGGAGTAAGGTCATGGCTGAGGAGTGGGAGTGGGAGTGCGTTAGCATTGGGATTGAGAGTTCAGCTTGGTTACGGTGTTATGGAAAAAAGCTGTTCCTGAGCCTACTGGAGCAGGATCTCAGGCTCCTGTACCTCCTGATGGGAGGAGGGTAAACAGCCCATGGTTGGGGCATGAGGGGTCCCTGATAATGCTGCGAGCCTGCCGCAGACACAGCGAGCGCTGGAGGTTAGCAATGGCAGGGAGGGAGTGGTACCAATGATGTGTTGAGCGGTTTTCACCACCTGCTGCTGGGCTTTCCTGTCAACAATGTCAAATTTGTGTTTTCATCCTTTGTTACTGGAGTTTAAAAGTGCTATATTAATTTAAATATGCTTTTCATTACCCACATGCAGCTGCAGGGTTTTAATGTCTCTACTGCAGGGTGGCCACATTCATTACAAACATTATAATTCACCTCATGTACTGGTGCAATATTTAGCACACTTTCTTTGAAAATGACACTAGCAGGGATATGTGATTTGAAATTTGAAGTGTCTTCATGAAATCAATGGCCATATAATAAACAAAATATTTCATTCTTTTATTTTGATCCTTTGTGTTTTAAGCAGTAGGCCTACAGTGACCATGACTGTATATTGTATAAGGTTCATGGAAAGATCGGTTAATTGGTTAATCACATGCATAAATATGATACAACTACATGATACAGTGTTAGTCATTTGTGCCGCTGCGGGGAGAAGCTACATTCACACTTGAATCTGTAATAACAGCAGAGTGCTCACTCAGCATTACAGAGATCAAATTACATCACTGAGCTACATGCAGGAGATACAGATATTTTGTATGCTGATAAAGTAGCTGCAGTATATGTCTGAACATAAGGTACCGCCAGTGTCCTCGTATCCCTACCGACTAAGCAGTTTTGCAGACGTGTCATAGATAGTACCCATAATGAATCATGTCTTATACTGAAATTGCCTACACCCCACACGTTTTTTTAACTCTTTCCACTTTCTCAGTTCTTCTAATGGCCCTGAGACACACCCTGCATACACTTTACTAATATCTGTTTGTTTTGTATTTTCTCCACAAACATCTTTCTTGTCCATACACATGAAAAGCCCACAATAAAGGAATTGCTTTCTTGTTAAGAGTTAGATGAGAAGAGTGATACCACTCTTGCATCTGTACAGTAAACGTAAAGCTACAGCCAGCATCTTGTTAGTTTAGCTTAGCATGAAGACTGGACGCTGCTAGTCAACCAGCACCTCTAAAGGTGTGTGTTTGTTACCCTATAATAGGCAGATAAAGAGATATATAAAGAAATGGAGGAAAGGGTTGACATGTTAAAAGCCACAATGTGTAACGTTTTTCAAAAGCAATTATCTAACTCAGGGAAATTGAGATTGAAGAGCTGGATCAATTCTCAGGAACGTATTTCATCTGAATAATTGTACTGTTGTAATAACATAGAAATTGTTCACATAGTGACATATATATATACACACAATGTGCATCTATTTGTGTCTGTTGATTTAGCATTTTAGAGCATCAATTGGCCTTAAAAATAACTGAAACTGCCTTATTATCTTTGGCTGAATTAGTATATCATATGTAAAAGCAAGCAGCTGCACATTCTGATAGCATGGAGTGTGTTTTGATAGTGCTGTGGTGGTGCATGAGAGAGGCAGACACCTTCGCTAGCATGTACTGTAGCCTATGTTTGCTTCTCCAGCTATATTCTGATTGATGTCATTTAGTGCCATCAGTGACAGCTTCATTTGGTGTAGAGTATGGGCCTGCTGAATGGAAAAAGCAACTTAAATGTAGCTAAATCCTTGACAAACAGCTGTGAGCCAGATGTTACCACCACAGATACCCCCAAGATGGATTTACCAGTCCAGCAACAGTAAAGGCTGCATGATCTGGTGTAATCAAAGGAGAAACAGCACGTGCAGACCGTTCTATCAAGCAAGATTAAGCCAGCATTTTATCACATCAACTGCATAAATCCATCTTAATATGAACTGTAGATTCATACACTATCTACTGAATCATGCTTTGTCTTTCTGTATTTATTTATCTGGAATCTCACAGGAGAGAAAACTGATGAAATCTCTGATCGGTGTCACTTATGACCTGACATTTACAACATCATGATCACTGGGCTTTAGACAAAAAACAGCAGATAGATGTAGTCAGTGAAGCTTTATTTGGAATCAGGTATGCATAACAATTAATAAAGAAACAAAGTCATGGTTTCAACAGAGGCCGAGACCTTTACATTGGTCATCTGCACGGGTCTTTTACAAAAAACAAAACGACAATTTAAATCAAATCAAATAAATACAAATAAATACATGGAACATGATCAGAGAGCACTGTGCTTTCAAAGAGGGAAGGGCAGAGCTAAAATGAATCAGAATATAGCCAAATATAGAAAAAAGACTATTGCCAAAAGGATAAAGTCAGGATAAAAAGACATCAACAAAATGAAGGTCAAATGATCACACATTACTATAAACAGAAGTCGTTATTTATATGAGCATTATTTATTGCTTCAGATATTTGCATTTAAAGACAGCCTGTACCTAAAATTCACTTAAATGTAATAATACTATACAACTGCTCCATAAACATGTTAAATAGTGGCAGGCCACACAGAAGGCATAAAGTCAAATGAGTAGATCACATTCATATTTGAACCCTATCCCCAATCGGACAGGTGTTCGATTGGGGATAGGTGTTCATTTCTGGGAGAACTGTGAAGACTGCAAGACTTACTCTGCTGAAGTGAGTGCACTGCATACAGCCTTCACAGCGAGTATCATGTAAAAAGTTTGACTTAATGGTCCTAAGGTGACTTTAAAAGTGCCTTTTCTATTGAATGTTATATATTATATATATATAATACATTGAATATATTAGCTTTCTTGCTGAGAGTTAGTTGAGAGTATTGGTACCATTCTCCTCTATATGAGAGTGGTATCAATCTTCTCATTTAACTCTTCACAAATAAGCAAATAAGCACATATTCCCTTAGTGGAATTACCTGTTTCCAGTCTTTATGCTCAGCTAAGCTAACCGGTTGCTTCAGATTTACTGGCATGAGAGTGCTATCAGTCTTCTCATTTAACACTTGGCAAGAAAACTTATTTCCCAAAATGTCAAACTATTCCTTTTAAGAAAACACTTCCATTTAATGACAACAATATATTATTATATATTAGTACACCATGTTTTTGCATAACAAATCACGCTTTAAAAATGACAGTGGTCAAAATGCAATAACCTGGTCATTGTGACTTTGTATCTCTTTGATTAGCCTGACAACATGACAAGCTCAGGTCAGTCTCTTAACTACAGCAGTACGCGAAATTATGACAAAAAAAGGGGTCCTGCTTAAAGCATCCAAATATTTATCAAGAATATTTCCAAGTTATGATCAAATCTTCTAGAAACAACAAACGTATCTAAAAAAACTAAATGTTTTAAAAAAGCATTGTATATTCTGTCAAAATTGCTAAAGCTCAAGCTATTCTGCTCATTTCTCAATATCCAGTCAATGAAGCACTAGACTAGAGTAACACTGTGTTGCTGTATATGCATAACATAGAAGCTAACCATACTGGCTTAGTGGTTCTTTTCTAAAAGCAGGGCATATATACATGTTTCTTAAACTACGCACATACATACAATAATCTTAGCATGGTGACCTGGAAACAGAAGCTGCCGCTATCACTTTAGCTTGAAATCTGCCCCCATTTAATCTCTATACAAACAAACAAAAATGTATTTATGGAAAACTGGCCATTCAAAATTTAGAGAAAAGTAGCAAAAAAAGAAGAACAAGAAAATATTATAATGAAAGATGGAAAACTGGCTTCTGACAAAGTAACTGCAGGAGATTTCAGTGCATTCATAATGAGTTATCACACTCTGAAGGCAACACATTTAGCATGGCTATTCATCTGCTTTTAACAAGGAAGCAAAGTTCCATGTGCCTGGGTCCAGCCTCGCATACCTGGACCTCCAGCCCATTTGTACAAAGTAAGAGTTATAGTGTTATAATATACAGTTAAAAGCCGCTTTTGAGTAATAATAACACAGTAAAAATGTTGTTTTGCATAGCATTTGGCCTTGCTGTACCACCATCTACTGTAGAATCAAGAAGTAAATATAAATGCCAAATGCTAAAAGATTTTAAATACCATTATTTGGCAGAAACTAATCAGTGACTGGTGTTTTATATTGAGATAAATTAAATTGTCATTTAGGAAAAGTTGTATATCATACATGTACATACTCAAGGCAAACATGGCAACATTTTCCTGAAGCGACAGACATGCAATGTTATCCAATGACCTAAAAAAACAAAAACAAATTAAGTGCTTGGCATTGATTTTGAGTGTGTTCCAGTTATCAAATCCTGAAGTGGTTGTCCGGAGTTTACACAGCTCCTTTGATCACTGGTTCCCTATTAAGATACGTGGCCCAGTACACCAGGTTGAAGGTCCCAAACAGCACTGGGAACACTATCCTGGACATCTTGTCAATTTTGCTCACACTGTTGTAAGTCTTTTTGGGGTCCGGGGCCTTGGTTTCAGAAGGTTTGAGCTGAACAGCCGTGCTATTTGAGATGGTAGAGATCGATGTGTCCTTTGTAAGGTTGGTTGTATAATTCACTCCAGCTGAACAGGTGTTGTTTGGCTTTTTAGACAGAGCCAAAGGGTCTTTCTTCTGTTGGGAGAAAGAAACACATTGATTGAGCGTGCACACAATTCTGACCAAAAAAGTTGCTGCATATTCATCAAACGTAATAAAACAGGTAGGTAGGAAACTCCGGTATTTTTGGACCTGGGCCCTACTTTTACAAATTTTGAGGTCAAAATGACTAATAGTTTCCAAAGGTTTTGGAATTGGTCCAATAGATCGCCTCCGCCAGCATCAATGAATGGGCTACAATTGCTGTAACATAATCTTGCGGGCAAATACGCCCACAAAAAGGACGTCTCTAAAAGTGCTTGTTTTTGCCACTGACAGGATCAGACTGTTATTGTCTGAAAAGCATTCCTACTGAGACAGACCATTTGTTAAAGAGTAAGATCCGTTTGCCTTCCTGCAACAACTCAACCTCGAGAGATGTCAGAGCGAGACTTTTCCTTGAGTGACACTTTCTGTTTCTGGTTAAACAAAAAGGATCTTACTCTTTAACAAATGGTCTGTCTCTGTGTGGATCCTTTCCATAATGTTGTCAAATAACAATCTGAACCTTGTAAGTGTCAAAAACACTTGTAGTGGACATATTTTTCACAGACGCAATTGCTTGCAAGGATAATGTTGCATCCATTGCAGCTTATTTGAGGAATGATGGCAGATGCGATCTATTTAGTAAAAATAGGACCAGAGTTAAAATACCAGAGTTTACCTTTAATAACATAGACACATATACAAACAAAGACAAAAAGAACAATGAAAGATTGAAGGTTGAAAGTGCCATTGAAGGTTGAAAGTGCCTGGAAACTGTTTTCAGTGATTGGTGAAGTTGGTGAAGAACAAAAATTTGCTAAAAGAAGTCTTACATTTGTTATATGGCCAGAAACACAAATTAATGCTAATGTTGCTCTGCTAGATGTGTAAATAAGCAGCTGTTTCCTAACATGTTAGCTATATGAACTTCATAGGGCCAAAATATGTCAAATGTGTGTGTGGTGTTCGGCTTGTTGTGGAGTTTCATACTCATAAGTGTTTCTTAGGCATCTGCAAGAAACACAACAATCTGCATTCACAACAAAGCTGAGGGACGCCTACTACAGGCAGATACTTTGAAATGCCTCTTTTGAACTGTGGTGAAAAACACAGGCAAACATTTGCAAAATGTTTTATTGTTTTGGGGCCTCCAAAACTAACCATAACCGTTAAACCAACTATTAGCCCCAAAATTAACTGGTAAACTTATCGTGACCAGCTTTTCAGTGCCCAGAATAGTTTGGTCCCCACAATGTGAGTCAGCTGCCTGGTTTGTGTCCCCACAATGTGTTATTAACAAGGACACACACACACACACACACACACACACAGTATATACCTTGGGCTGTTGGGCCTCCATTGCCTTTTTTCCATCCCAGGCCCAGCTCCTCTTGGTGAAGTAATTAACTGTGGCAAACTCAATGAGGGCGGAGAAGACAAACGCATAGCACACTGCGATGAACCAGTCCATTGCAGTAGCGTAAGCCACTTTAGGGAGCGAGTTTCGAGCACTGATGCTGAGAGTGGTCATAGTGAGCACTGTGGTCACACCTGGTGGCGGAGAAAACTGGGTCACTTTTACTAACCAAACTTACTATTGTGTTTTTATTCCAACATTAATAGTAAAAGGAGGACACATTTCAGAGCATTATAGAAAAATCATGCAGCAGCAACAGGTTATGCATGCATGTTTTAGACATATTCATGTATTAAACACCAAAATGAATACTTCAGATTGAAAAACTCTGCAGTCTGCAGGTATATTCCTACAGTATATAAACTCATCTTTCTGTACAAGTATAGTGTAAAATCATGGGAAATTAAGTTGCTCACCAAAGACCGTCCGTGCTGGCACAGACTCCCGGTTGAGCCAGAAGGAAACCTGTGACAGGATTACAGTCATGAAGCAAGGCATGTAGGTCTGGATGACAAAGTAGCCGATCTTCCTCTTCAGGTAAAAGTGAGCCATCATCACTGTGTATTGACCTGGAGTAAACAGCAGAACAAAGGAGGAGGAAATGTTTAACATGTTGACTGAAAATGTAATCTCTTCACTGAATAGTGATGAAGATAGCACACGGTAATACTGAAGGAAATGGGCTGGGATGTAGAAGGTGGTGGAGTAGAGGATTTTATACAATATCAACCAAACATCAACTATGTGTCTATCAGAAGACTACCTGATACCTCAAGACTCAATGGTTTAGCACAGCAAAACCCACCGCAACAAATGTGACCTGGGGACACTGAGAATGAAAGCTATTAATAGACTACACTCATTATTCACCATTCACCCTTATTACCATGAACACAAGAACTGTTACACACGTACATCGTCCTGCTGCTGCAAATAATACAATATGCAAGGTATGGAGAAGTTGAGGTAGAGATTCTAGCGCAAATAACAGCTGTGGGTTTTTTTTGGTGTGTCTGCATGCGTGCACACATGTTCGTGTGTGTGTGTATGAGAGTGAGTGTGTATATGTGTGGGGGTTAAAGACTAGGTCCATTTGGGGCTGGGGGGAGGGGTGTGAGGGAGGGGAGAGAGCTGAGCAACCTGACAGCCTGATGGTAAACTGAAGTCGATAACAATCTCTTTAGTCTTCTGCACGTTGAGAAGGAGATTGTTATATCTACACCACATGGCCAGCTGGTCCACCTCCTCCCTGTATTGCGTCTCATCGTTGTTGTGGATGAGACCCAC
>JAVQJL010093695.1:0-28942 GCA_036024295.1 Nannoperca obscura
CTCCTCCAAAGGTTCCTAGTCCCTGGGAAAGTTCCTCCAAAGGACCCTTGTCCCTGGGAAAGTTCCTCCTCCAAAGGTTCCTGGTCCCTGGGGACAGTTCCTCCAAAGGTTCCTAGTCCCTGGGAAAGTTCCTCCAAAGGTTCCTAGTCCCTGGGAAAGTTCCTCCAAAGGTTCCTAGTCCCTGGGGAAAGTTCCTCCAAAGGTTCCTAGTCCCTGGGAAAGTTCCTCCAAAGATTCCTAGTCCCTGGGAAAGTTCCTCCAAAGGTTCTTTGTCCATGGAAAAGTTCCATCAGTGGAAGCAACAGTTCCTGTTGTTCCTTATATGCTGAATCTGTTTGCTTTAAAAAAAAATTAAAAAGACCCATTAGAAATATCACAGCAGGCAAAACGGATTTTATTTTTTCAAATACCTCGCTGTCACATGCATGGTATTGTCATTATACAAACCCACACAAAAATCCATCTAGAGGAAAAAAGAGTTCTTGACACTGGAAAAGAGCTAAAGTGTCTGACAAACACGAGAAGAAAGGAAATGGAAAATCCACAGTCTGATCTGAAGGATCCAGCTGTCATCTCAGACTTTATTCTACTTATTGCAGGTCAATGATGCACACAGATACACACACACACACACACACACACGCTTGAAGCACGTCACCACCCCCTTAAACTGGCTGGTCTTTACAGCAACGGTGTTTCAAATTACCCGACCCCGACACTCACCAGGCTCTCACCACGCTGTCTGCAGGCCCTTAAAATGTCTGAAACTGATGTAGCTTAATTACAAAGGCCTTAAAAAAGGTGTTAAACGTGTATAAAAATTCATGCAGCAGGACTTGCTGTTTTCAGTCATGAAGACATTTTGAAAGTTCATGAGAGCTACTGGCTGGCTACGACATCAGAATACAACATAATATGGGAAGATGTAGACTTCAGAACACACACAACATTGAGAAGAAAAAACAATATTCATTTGGCCAGTGTTGTGCAACCAAAGCTGTCGTGTGACAGCCAGAAAAGAGTCAGCGCTGTCTGAAGTAATAACACTGACCACAGAACCCGCTCACCGTGGCTCCCCTCTGTGTGAGCGAGCTGGCCTTCTGATCCAGTCTTACAGTGCGCCTGGACAACAGCCTCGCAGCTTGGGTTTCATTGCAGTTGTTGCCGAAATGATACCACATCCTTTGAAAGCGAAGAGAGAAATGGAGTACCGTTCTTTTTTTCTTTTTTTTTAAAGTCAAACTGCACCAAATTCTCAATGTAAAGAAGTAATTTAACTGAAACAGAAAACACATGGCACAGTGCTAAAACTAAAGTTGGTATTGACTATTTCTGGGGGACTTTAAACAACTTGTATTTCAAGTCACTTCATATACAGAGTACATGTTCTTTCATAGTGGAGGTGACATTTCTCAGTGAGTCAGACTATGAAGGCATGTTGTTTTCCCTCCGTGCGTGATGTTTGCCTGTGGGAGGCGGTTTGAGGACACGCAGTACTTTGTAATGATGTTATCTGTCATCCTGAGGCGCACGCTGCTGCAAGTAATAACGAGCTCAGGGAATAAACACACTGGTATACAGAACACGTGCACGGAGTAAGACGTCCATCTCAAATCTTTGAGATGTAATAACGCTTTATCTTTGATCTGTAGTTCTTCTCTGTTTGTCTTTTTCTCTCTCACATACACACACACACACACTCCCTGCAGTGTCTCGTCTTTCAGTTTCCCTTTCACTGGTCATTGACCTGTGTTCAGGTCAGTGGTTGATGGGTCTCTGGGGAGTTCAGGCTTTGTTACACACAAACAGCGTGAATGGACGCAGCTCTGGCCTGCAAGCTGCAGGCTCCAGGCTCCAGGCTCCAGGCTGCAGGCTGCAGGCTCCAGGCTCCAGGCTCCAGGCTGCAGGCTCCAGGCTCCAGGCTGCAGGCTTATGAGCCCAAAATAAATTGCAGGGATCGAATCCTGTATTCAGTATCTGGACGTGCATCTCAGCAGATGCTATCAAGGCTTCTTTAAGCACTTAATGTCCAACTGCTCCAGTGGAAATGCACTGAGGGTCAGCAGCAGAACACTGTTGCAGCACGTGCACGTTTGCAGGTGTGATTGTGTGCATCTGTACGAGGTGAAGCAATCAACAAAGGCCAGACAAAGTGCACATTTTCAGGCTGGAAGTAGTCGCCTATATTACATACAATGCTCTGTGTTAACATGCAACAAAGTGTCCTGATATACAAAGAAGTAAGACAATTCTTTTATTATTGTATGTATTTGTTATTCCATGGCCACTTAACACGGGCAAACAGTGACACTGTGCTGAAACTTTAGTTTGTGGTCAGTTTAACTGTTGGGTAACAGTGAACACAGCAGATGCACCAGTGCTGTGGTTACCTGCAGAGTAATAAACTTGGCTCACTGATTTAAAACAATAGTTAACAGACTGGAACAGTGTTTCAGGAGACACCTGGCAGCCAATCAGAAATATTTAAGTATCAAAGCTAATTAAAGAAATGAGTGTTTTTATTCTGAATTGTGGCTGAACGTTGCAGTTTACTGGCTGTAACTTCATCTGTAATGTTAGATGAGTGCGGCCATTCAGTGAATTTTCTTTATGTGTCACCTGGTGCTCCAGCATTGCATGTTTACTCCGGGGTAGTCAGGGTTCAATTCACTTTCATGTCAATAACACACGCTGAGGCTGTCTTTTAAAGCTATGCAAACTGGGAGTCGTTTACCTCAGTGTGAAGACTGGAAGTCGCTGGGACGACTGAAGGGCAGCGTGCTGCAGCAAACCGTCGCCCTCATAGTTTATTGTTCATTTTGAACTGGAATAACAGAGAAGAATGGCAAAAAACAAATCTCTAGCTTCCTAGAGAGAGAGCAGCCTGTATAAAATAAGGCTATCATTGCTAATGATTTAGGATGGGATCATGCCCCGTAGGGCCCCAGCTGTCGCCTGTTACATTCCTTCCAGTAAACGGGATGAGTTAAGGCTCAGCCTGGGAAGGGACAGTATAAGTGTCTTATTGTCTTAACCCCTCAAAACAGAGGCAAGGATCTTTCACAAACTGACATCCCAGAGGTTTTTGACGCCAGCGGAACGGCACTCTGGGTAATACGAGCCAGCCTGTCATGCGTTCATAAAGCTGAACGACGGGCGTGCGATCGGTTTAGTCTCCGACAAACAAGCCACGGCAGCCGAATGACGTTCAGTTAAGTCTTTTCTCCAGAAGATGTTTTCTCACCAAAGCAGGTTGGAGAGTGAGAGAGGAAGAAACCAAGACTTGCTAAAGGTTCAGCGGTCTCAGCTGGAGCTAGAAGACGAAGAAAGGGGGGAAAAAGGAGCCCAGTGTTGACTTGATATCTGCCTCTCAGATCTCCATTAAAGCCCGGTCTCAGCCAATCTCAGCTTTCCCACAAACATGAAAGAGATATTTATTTTTTTTACGATCCGTCGTGAAAAGCTGGCACGGTCACAAAGCCAAAGGGGGCTGCGCTTACACAAAAAAACAACAGACAAGTGATCTGTGAACTGTGAGTGCTGCACCATCACAGATAGTGTGGTGTAGCTGGAGGCCTCGCTGCAGCCAGACCTGTCTCCTGCACAAACCGGCTTTTTGTGTCAGGCTCCTCTTCCTATCTCATCCCAGTATGCTAAATCCATCCAGCCGACACCTGAACACCTCACGAAGCCTCTTTTCCCATAACTCCCCACATTTGAGAGAAAGGAAGTGAATGGAAGTGAATGAGTAACGTTTTTCCCCTCAATGCAAAACAGTACAGTAACAAACCAGGTACCTGTTGTCATATGAACACATCACACTGCCAGTGTTTCATGTTTTGAGCTGAGCGATTTCCTTATCGCTCTGTGGGTTAAGAAATGTCTACCAGTGAATAAATATTGCACAGTGGCATTAACATGAAAAACTAACTTGTTCAGCTTGTTATGTACTGCAGAGGCCACTCCTTTTGCTCTTGTGCAGGACAGTTGTACAAAATGTATTTGTGACATTAATGCAACACGTTTTTGCACTTATCACCTTTTGTAATTTTAGTGTTGGTCATTTACACGCTGGCAAAATATAAGAATGAAAATAAACAGAGGAAGCATGAAGTTATTTAAATAAAGGAAAAGATGCAAAACGCATTATGTGCAGTGACAAAAAAACATCTGATGCAAAAGAAGAGAGTTATTATTAAGTTAAGATATTAAGCAAAGATGCAGCTGAACCTTAAATCCAGAGAAAATAACAACACAGCATGGCAGGAAACTCCACTCGTATAAATCACTCTAGATTTGACAAGCACTTTTGTACATGGGAGCTCCGTTATGACTTGTCTTTTTCGCAGGCTGTTACACTAATGGTCCTTCGGGGACGGCAGAGGTTTGGGGATCGCTGGTTCTCTCATCACCCCGCAGTAAACCTCTCGGCCCGCTCGCTGCCCAGCTCTCCCAGCAATTGTATTTACAGCTGCTCCCGACCTGCAGCCCTTCACCTCCTCTCCCTTAAATAAGAGGAGCCGTCCACTGAACAATGAAACTGACTGAGGTTTCCACTAATTCACAGGATATTTTTTCTGTCCGCGTGGGGAGAAGAGGGGTTTACCCTACAGTCGCTCCTTATTGGTGTGCGGAGGAGGGAGGTTGATTGGATTGCTTTTGTTAGGCGACCCGGCGCTGCCCTCACACACACGGACACACACACACACTGAATATGCATGCATGTGTGTGTTTTTAATGGGTTTATGCTTGTGTCTGTGGATGCACGTAGCTTTAAATGTGTGTGTGTGTTTGTGTGTGTGTGTCCATCCGGGCTGCTACAGCTCACTGGGGAGTCAGATTGGGAAGTGTATGAGGAAGTTTCAGCAGTACTTGTACGGAGCTGCAGACTGTCTGGGGAGTCGGATATCAGTCATTGTGTTGGAAGTCAGATTTATAACCAGTTAGTTGAGGTCTTTAAGGCTAATTGTGGCTTCTATAACAGTGTTTCAGAAGGCAGTACAGTAGGTGTGCTGAACAGGTAAGAGCAGAGATCAGTACTTTGTGGCATACGACTATGTTCTGTGTTGTACGACTCTGTCTCTGCTACTTGAAGGGGACACTTTTGCAGACAAAGTGACAACTTTGCTTGTTGAAGTGCTTGTACTGCACGTCTTGGTGCTGCTAGTGGTTCTGCAGGGGTGCACGGCTCATGATACTACACCAAACCCCTCCCTCCCTGCTCTCACAGTACCAGTCATGCTTTGTAAATGAGCCACATCATGCTGCATAAGCGCCCACTTTGTAAAAACCAGTGTGAATGTGGCATTTGTTGAGTTCAAAGAGGCGCATTGATCTGAGCACCTTGTTTTTCTTTTTTGGGACTCAAGGACACATGTACCTTTGTAGCCCAGAAGATAAACACACGCTATCATTGGCCACCACAGCACAAACATCGACAGTGATCTCTCGGCGAACAGCCAAACCAGTCCGGTTTGTTCTGACCACACCTGTGTACAGGAATACGGTTTCTGTATCACTTACACTGATGTTTGCTTTGCTTAATTAATAAACCACAAGACATCCCCACCTCAGCTGACCCGCAGAAATATGGAACCTAAATCCTGGAGTCCAGACATGAAGATATAATGGCAGGCGTTGTGATGCAAGAAGGAAACCGAGTGACCGCCAGAAAAGAGAATAATAGATGGTTTTATCATCATAATTGGCCTTTTCACTGCTCCAATTAATGTTGCTTGTCAAGCTTTCAGATTTCAGACTCATTTATTTTCCAGATTCCTTTTAGTCTGTCTATTGATTTCTTGTTTCTGGGAACATTGCCTCAGATCCGGATCCCTGTGACACCCGTTTGGATGCTGTTGTGTTGCAGGACGGCTCCACCAACGGCTCAGTGACTTTACTGTTTACTGCAGCGTGTAAAAGTGTGAGTTTTACAACTCTTTGCTGTTGTTGAACTTCAAGCCTTTATCTACATTTTGCATTTGTTTAAGCCACATTTTAATGATGTGGCAGATTTTAAACAGTAATTGGTATGTAAATAATTTGAAGCTCTGATCTTGATTCACTGCAACTGTTTCTGTCCCTCTCTTCAATATGTTCTTCTAATATGAACTATATATAGTTCAACTGGGGAAAACAAAGTGCAGATCATTCAAAAGATATCTGACGATGAGCCGGTTGATGGAATTTAGTTTCCATCATAATAAACTGTAAACATTTCAGTTAAACCACTGAGCTACAAGCTGGTATCCAACAGGTACCTGAGTGTTCAGCACACCAGCCTGCTCTTGCTGACTGCTTACGTGACCTCTACCATACTTTCCTTGTGTGAGTCTGTGGCTCTGTGCCATCTAAACAGTTGCATGCTGTATTTCTTATTTCTCCTAATAACTGCACGTGAATTCCAGATCTCAAAAAGAGAAGTTCCTCCTGCCAACACACGGCCGATATAAACCTTCATGCAGTCACACAAGATTTAGATCTCTGTCATGTAAACACAGCAGACATCAACCTCAGCGTCTCCATTCCCCGGTAGATATGTTGAAACTCTGCCACACCTCAATAACGTAGGACTTGGGGTGTTTTGCAAGCTTTTTGTCTCTCCTTGGGCGGTCTTAATGAGCCCAAAAGCTGGGAAGTCTATGTGGGCTGAATCCAACATGGGATAAAAGTCTGTAGTGCCCTCAGGCCACGCGTGTAAACACCTCAGTGGCTGAAAACAGGTGGTGTCTCGTATACAGTGTTGTGAGTCAGCCCGACTGAGGATTACTGCCTGGCTGCTCCACATTGTGACGGAGTGAAGACCTGGAGGGAGCTGTCTTCACTCTGAGTAATAAAGCTCAGAGGTTTAGTGTGTGCTTGTATGATAATACTTTATAGCCGTGGTTACCAACCTTTTTTGTCCAACGTACCTCCACAGCCCTATCAGGTGGGCCCATGTACCCCTTTATCATACCCTCTTGATTGAAGGGATGGCTTTATGGTATTGTTCAGTGCTATCTTTTAGTAGTTATGGCCACATTTGCATTTGTACGACTGCAGTTTGAAGTGACAGAAACTGGCTGTTTCAACTATTTACAGGATCTTTACTTTGAGCTTTTTCTTTCTGCAGTCTTAATCAGCTTGAAGCTGACTCAGGTCGGTGGGAAACTGACGCATCTCTTGTGCAGTCACCTTCACAGTTTTCCACTCACCCCAGGTTGGGAATCACTGCTTCAAACTATTTTGGTTTTCACTTCCTCAAGGGACTATTTTAGGTGTAGGACCGGATTAATATAAGAGTATTATGTTAGGGTGAGGCTTGATGTTTGGTATGTAGCAGTGACGGTTACATTTACGAGTAGAGGTCAGTAAACCAATGGAGTCGGTCGATGGTTTTTTACTAGTACAGCAGCGACAATGTGAATATGTTCAGAATCTAAATTTGGTGAATGAATGAGTGCTTCTTCCCAACCCGGTTGCATACCAAGAAGTTGTACCCAATCCCACCTGAAGAAGTTGGTCTAGTATATTACATATCACAACATTATTAGTGGTATTCCCAGATGCCAGACTCTGGATGGGCCCCAAGCAAAGACGTATATCAAGACCCCATTAAAATGCATTCAGTCAAAAAATCAATTCTGTCAATAGTGGTTGAAAAATGTCATTATTTACAGTCCCTGAATGGGACATTTAAACAAGTTATTGTAAAATGTGCCAATGTGAGGCCATCGAGGGCCCCTTTTCTCAAGTTTCTTTGGGGGGAGGTTGTTGGTTGGCTGGTTCGCCTCCTTATGGTGCGCCTCTGGGTTTTCCTGACGTGTTGGAAAGAAAACAGGAGAGATGCTACGCCTCACTGACATATATGCAATAACATTCAGTAGTAAGACAGGTGCTCGTTCCTTAGTTTAGATGCAGCTCCTACAGATGGCCATGCTTCTTTAGGTTGTGCTCATGTGGCTGTGACCACCCGTATGTTGCTCTACGACTTCCCTGCACACATCAAAACGTGTATAAGGATGGTAAACGCCTGAACTTTAATAAGGACTGTATTCCACAAACACACCACAGATCTAACCAATGGTAAACATGTGTGAAAGTAGACCCAGTGGACAATCATACAAACAAACCAAGCAAAAGGGATCTTAATGTTTGTGTGTGTCCTCATTGCCTTTTTTCTTCAGAGTTGTGTGTATGGTGAGAACCGGACGTCCATGCAGTGCACCACGCCCTCTCTGGCCAAACTGGCTCTGCAGCCGCCGGTGGTCACCAAGGTGGCGTTCGTCCTGGATGGCTACTCCACGGATCAGTGGGACCTGATCTACGTGGAGGACCCCCTCTTCCAAGACCCCAAGCTCACCTCTAAGGACAACAAGAGCATCGTGGAGCTCAAGGTGAGACAACAGTAAACACCCTCAGTCTCGGGCGCCATGCTAAAAAGACTTCAAAGATTCAAAGTCCTGCTCACTCGAACAGACACCTGCAGGAACAGGTGCAGAAACTCACGACAGCAGCACATACTCAACTCGTCCTGTTTCAGGTTGTTAAGTAAGAAAATCCTTATTTATGTTCTGTAGCAAATTTCAAACGCTTACAGTGAGACATGCTTCACAGACCGGCAAGAGCAGAAACCTGTACAACTGTTGGACCTTTCTAACTCGAGACGGGTTCACAGTTTGGATCCAGGTTGACGTTCATTGAGCCGGTCGCTGCACTTTGCCTCCCAGTTCACACGTCCAGCCACTCCAGGTCAAGTTGGGAAGGAAACAATACAGAAGGAAAAACAGGAAGTTAAGTCTGTTTCCCATCGTTTACCCCCCTCCCCCACACCCATCCACCCCCATCCCTCCCCATCCCTTTACCTCTCTATGTATTCTCTCTGTTGACTTGCATTGTTCTGGTGGCGAGGTCAAAGCCCTTGACATATTAATGCAGCTTTTTAAACAAGCCACCATTTTTCCCGAGGGCCTGTTTTAGAAACACAATGAAATACATATTTCCCTTCTTTTTTCTTTCTTCCATTTTTTTTTGTTGTTGACTGCAGCTCGACAGTTTGTGGCAGCTGTGCTGAACCTCTTGCAGCGGATCCTGGCTGTTTTATTTTTTTCTTCTTCTTCTTCTTCTTCTTCTTCCTTCTCTCTTTTCCCAGACATGACCTTGGCCCCGATGCTAAATCCACCACCAACCCAACCACTACCCCCACCACCACCACCCCTTTCATCCCTCCCTTCAGCCCAGACAAACCCCCAGTTTTAACCCAGGGGGGATGGTACCGAAACAGGGCACATTTAACGCCATCTGATAACTCTGACCTGCAATAACCTCCAGTAAAGGGCAAATGCTGGGCTCATTTAGCGCCATCTGATAACTCTAGCCCCAAAATGGCTGCCAATAACAGACAAATAAAGACATGTTTAGCTCTGACTGACAGCTCCGCTCCCCTATGGCAGCACATGAAGGAGCCAGGCGGCTGACTTTGGCAAGTGGCCAGGCTTTTATCACTGCCGATCACATCACGGGAGACTGAGAAGCATCTCCCTTCCAATTATCATCCTAACAGTTTATTTAGAGTGACTGGTATTTCTGTGACGGCTTTCTAATGACTTTAATAACTCTCCTCTGCTGTGTGTACAGTATTGTCACGCCAACAGCCACGAAACTCTGTCAGGGATGGTCTCATTACGAAGTGTTGTCTTTGTGTGTGTCCTAATTGCAAGCAAGTGGGTGAGTTAGTGGTTCTAGTGTTTTGTAGATTGCCAAAGTGGTGTGTGTGTGTGTGTGTGTGTGTGTGTGTGTGTGTGTGTATGTGTGTGTGTGTGTATGTGTGTGTGTGTGTGTGTGTGTGTGTGTGGAAACAGGTGCAAGCCTCCACTCTGTGTCAAATTGGAAAATCCCAAGCTGTCACGCAAGGAATGTGATCATTCTCTTTATTGCCTTCTGCTGCACTCAAACAAGTGTGTGTGTGTGTGTGTGTGAGAGAGAGAGACATGGAATTAGAGAAAGAAAAGTAAACAAGAAAAGAAAGCAAGGGAACAAGAACAAGTCTGATAGTGGGGAGAAAGAGCAAATTATTGCTGCCTTGTTCTTTCACAGCTTCCCATCACAAACACTAACTCAGTAACAAGTTTGTGTGTGTGTGTGTGTGTGTGCGTGCGTGTGCGTGTTCCCAGTCAGATCTCAGAGGGGGTGTTTGTTGTCGTCCCGCTACAGAGGTCACGTGACAGCAGTGGCTCTGTCTTACTCATTTTGGCAGCAACCATCTAAATTCCTGCTCAGCCCTTTCGATCACCGTGAATCATGATGAACTCTTATTTATTGCAGTAAAATATTTTCTACATATTTGATGACATCAAATTCCCAAATTATGTCCTAAACCAGCCATGAGGTTGCTACTAAAATGTACTTACTGGGCTTTAAAAAGTCCTATAAATACTTTAAAAGCTGCAGAAGGGAACTTTGAAGAGAGTGAATGTTTAGGACTTCAATACGGAGGTCTGTAAATTGCAAAGAACACACATAAATAAATAAACTGGCTGTGTATGTCCACAAAATGAAACACTGTGTGACGTGTAACACAACAGGCTCCCCCATTTTACACAGACGTTGATTCAGCTCTGTTACTACCTCCACTTCTAGCTTAAAGGTAGAACGCCGCAACATTCCCGCCTTTAACAGGCTGCATAAATGGGGCTAGAGACTCAAGTCTGGCCAGTAACACAGAGCTCGCCTGAGGCTGCTGCTAATTTATGTTGGTGAGTTCCAGTTGGTTTCCTCCTTGATGTTTGACTCGTCCTTCATGGAGGAACTTACCTGACAGCAGAGTCTCATTCAAATAAAGATGTTTTTAATGAGAAGCATCTCAGTGAGGAAGGGCTTTTTGATTTTTATATTTAGCTATTTTAAGCACCTTTGACCTTTAAAAATAGGTCAATTCTCCTTCCCTTTTGCTGTCTTTCCTTACATCTTCCCTTCTCCCCCCTCCCCCTCCTCCTCTGCAGGGTGACCGGATGGACAGGGAGGCGATGAAGTGTCAGGTTCTGACTGTGTCCAACCACAGCTGTGAGAGTCTGATTCTGGTGGAAAACACTCTGGAGTGCACCGTCCCCACCGAGCTGCAGGCCGCCACCTCCAAGGAGCTGCAGGTGGAGGTGAGACACCTCTGCCACTTCCCAGAATGCAAAGCACACCGGGCTACAGGAGCCGTTTAGCTCCAACTTGCCGAGTTTGGGTCGCATCAAGTAAATCGTTCCCAACCATTGACTGTGTGTAAAGTTGGACGACATGACAGTGAAGCCAAAACATCTGTATCGCCCCCTGGTGGCCGGCTGCAGTACAGGTCATAAGCCCCGCCCCCTCCATGTTAGCGGATGGGACATGAGCCAAAGTGAAAAATCAAACATCAAATACATTTTTTCCAAAGATGGTTTCTGTCTGTTTAGGTCGTTCTTATCACGCTGATGTTAGTTCGAGTGCTCGTTACTTCTAAAATGTTTTTAGTTTTAATTATTTGAAGCTATAAAAACAGGGTGTCACATCATGATTGACAACTGTGAGTGTGTGTGTGTGCACACAGGTGCGCATACACATGTACACCTGTGCAACAGTTGGTCAACAAAGACACTTTCTTTAATTAAGTCTGTCTTTGGTTTACAGTGACACCCAACCGCACACACACACACACACACACACACACACACACACACACTCAATAGACGTCTTGTTCCAGCTGCATGTTCAGCAGAGAAAATCTTCAGTGTGTTTTGAAGTGGTGTCTGGATGACGGTGCAGTGTGTGTGTGTGTGTGTGTGTGTGTGTGTGAGAAACAGTTTACTGATGCTCCGACTGATTTCATTTGCATGTCGGTGAGTGAGCTCATTATTCTTTTCATTTTCTGTTGATAATATTTCATGAAACAAACAAATCAACCACGGTGAATCATTCTGACCTGCATTCATTTAGTAGATAGTAACCCCCCGTGCAAAGATCTTCTCAAGCACTTCTAGAAAATTACTGAAAGCAAAGGAAAGCAGCAAACTTTACAAGATGGCTGCTTCTTGCAGCGATGGCACTAGATTTACAGACTGTAAACTCTAGTTCCGTCCATTTTCCTCTGATTATCTGGGGCCGGGTCGCGGTGGCAGCGGGCAGAGCAGGGTTCTCCAGACGTACCTTTCCGGCTCCTCCTTGGGGGGACTCCAAGGCTTTCCCAGGCCAGACGAGATATATAATCCCTCCAGCGAGTTCTGGGTCTACCCTGAAGGCCTCCTAGCAGTTGGATGTGCCTGGAAAAACCTCTCAAGGGGGTGGCATCCAGAAGGCATCCTGGTCAGAATCTCTAGTTCTGAGAGCATGAATATTCCCCCCGAGCCAAGAAAGATCATGTCTGAAAGAGAGGCTTTATGTCCTGTTATCAAACATCTGATCTGAGTGGATACGATGCAGCGAAAATCCATAAAGCCGCTTCTAATGCATTTATATGAAAATTCCCCTGTGTTTGTATTGTCAGGCTCACGGAAGGAATTTTTGCAATAAAACGCTCTCATATCATATCATTTCACAGCAGCACCTGCTTCTGAGGAGGAAGAGGCGGCAAAACATGCAGTGATGAAAGATGCATGGCGCATGTGCAAGAACTTTTTTTGCATATGTCACTGGATTTAAAAGAATAACATCTCACCACTTCAGGTTTTATTCAATTTGTTTCCTGTTTGGTTTTTTTTCCTTTGATTTCAGGTTGATAATAATAAAACAGAAAGTTACGACTGAGCTCTGAGCTCTTCATTCTGCGCTCCGGGGACATTCATGGAAAACACATTCCTGCAGCGTTCCAGATCATTTACAGGAGACTTCAGTAACTCTCCGGTCCTAATGCAGTCCCTTATAAAACCAGCTCAGGGAGAATTTATTACGCAGCGTGCTGAGTGAAAGGGCTCAGCATCCAGCTGTCTTGTCACTTGAATATAAGCAAAGCATCGTCTGAGTCGTGAGAAGGGGCACACACTCCCTTTTATTAATGATAAAACACTTTAAACAGGAGAGAATATTTTAGGTTTAACTCACATTGTGAGAAAAACACATCAGTGATCATACAACAAATTTGAAAAGTCAGGTCAAATTAAGTTTTGGTTTTAAATTTAAGCATTAAAAAGCAACTCAGCACTGACTGAAAATACTGATTGTAATGATGTGATGTACAGTTGTACGCCATGACATCATTGTTGGGCGTGGTCAGAGGTGCAACAAACATAAGCAGCCACAAAAACAGCACCATTCAACTCATTACAAGTCAGTAAATACATACAGATGATAGAACTGACTGTATCCAATAACATTATAGCTTCCTTGTTTACAACAAACTGCCTCTAAACATCCTCTGGGTTTGATATTAAGAGGAACGTCTAACCTTTTATGATACAAACTAATATTGGACGCTATCAGCCTCATCGCTGTTGACTTGTGAACTGACCATCGGAGGGAAATCCTTTATCTCAGGGGGATGGTCAACCAATAAGCCTTACACACACACACACATTCATGTATCCCCTACCTCCAGACATGCACACACACAGACACACACACACACACACACATCTGCAGCAGCAGGCAGCACAAGAAACCTCATTTCCACTAAACCTAATAATGGCAGAAGCAATATCACTGATGTAATCTGCCTCCAGACTGTGGCAACACACCCTGCATGTGTGTGTGTGTGTGTGTGTGTGTGTGTGTGTGTGTGTGTGTGTGTGTGTGTTCGTGTGTGTGTTCGTGTGTGTGTTCGTGTGTGTGTTCGTGTGTGTGTATGTGTATGTGTGTGTGTGTTATTGCATACCATATGTGTGAATGCCAGTTTCATGCCTTTTTAAATACTTGCATGTGCAGCATTTATGTCATGTATGTGTCATGTGTACTGTGGTAGTCGTTGTTTATCAAGCTAATGCGTACATATAGTAAGGATCATGGATCATGGACAGTCACAGTAGTCATCCACAGAATGGAGATCCTGCCGTTACACCCTCCCGAACCAATTACAGCACACTCACAGTTGTTAATCGTGACACCCCTTTTTATTATATCATCAAATCATTTAAATTAAAACCAAACTGATCAGAGAAACGAGCACTTGAACAAACATCAGCGTGATAAGAACTACCAAACATGACAGAAACCATCTTTGGGAGCATTTGATTTCACGTGTACATAGATGTTTCAGTTTGGCCCATGTCCCATCCACTTACGTGGAGGGGGCGGGGCTTATAACCTAAATTGCAGCCAGCCACCAGGGGGCGATCCAGATGTTTTGGCTTCGATTTTGGGGAGCTGCCATGTGGTCCATCTTTACACACAGTGTTTATACTGATGTCACTCATGCAGCACATGTATCAACATTTAGGGTTAAAAGTCACTTTGATATTTTAGGCCCAAATCTACTTTATGCACATGATGTGCCTGATTCTGACCTCTACACTGAATGTTTACCAGCTACCTGACCTCTGACCTCCCTATGGATGGAAGACACTTCAATAGTAATTATTTGTGTTATTAAACTGAAGTCCCTTCGCTTCTTTCAGTGGCGCCAGGCGGACTCCATCAGGCATCTGGGCAAGGTGACGCTTGCTCAGGAGCAGGACTACACAGGCCTCATCGTGGGCTGCGTGTGTGTCAGCCTGCTGCTGCTGCTGCTGGGATCGCTGCTCATGTGGAGGAGGAACAAACACATTGACGGTAAGAGCAGAGATGTCAGGTTGCAGCAGGGTCGTCTGGGTCAAAGGTCACTTCACTTCTGACATCCTGAACTCTGCTTTAGTCTTGATTTCACAGTCCTGTGTAATGTAGTCAGACTCTCCAGTCTGGTCAGGTCCGGTTAGTTGTGTGAATGTTTGGAAGGAATATTTGCAAATTTAGTGAATTTTCAACAACAAACTAACATTCCGTAAGAGGGTGGCAGCAAATATGTAAAGGGTAAAAATCTATTAAAAAGAATGAAAAATGTAATAGGAGATGAAAATGATTTTTAAAAAGTCATTATTTACCTGTCACAAATAAAGATATGACAAAATAAAGATGTGAAGTTAGTATATATATGTATATATATATATATATATATATATATGTGTGTGTGTGTGTATAAACTACTAAACTATAAAATAAAACCAGCATTGTATACATGCATGTGGTGTAATGCTCTGTATCAGTCGTGGCTTCACCTCGTTTCTATTGTGAACAAGTTGAATTAAAAGTGAGTTGAGCCCGGCCCGGGTGTGTTATCCTGGATGTGCGTCTCTGCTCGTGTGTGTGTGTGCATGTGCATCTGCTGGGTCTTGTTTTGCCTGGTGGGTCTACAGTGAGTTTGTTGCGTGTCTGTGGCGCTCTGGTGAAACGCTTTGCCTTTCTTAGTAATTCTCTCATCTTCCCCTCCCTTTTACCTTTTATCTCACTCCTCCTCTCTTCCCCCTTTTCTCCTCTCTGTGTCATCACTCTGTCTCTCTCTCCTCCCACCTTTCCTTCTATGCACTTCTTATCCCCCTCCATCCCCTCCCTCTACTTATAGATCTGTCTGAGGTGTGGTATGATGGCCGGGGTCACATCCAGCATCTGGACAGGCTGGCTAACGCAAGGAGCGTCAGCCCCACTAACGAAATGGTCTCCCACGAGTCAGTCGACTATAGAACAACCCTGCTGGAGGGTAGGTCAACCAGAAAAGCCCCTCCCCACCCCCAGCTCACGTCTCCTCCCATCTACCTGCTTCCCTCCCTGCGGGGCTGAACGCTGTGCTGGCCGGCATGCCTTACATGTTCTATGTTCTAACACTAAGCTTAAGAAAATGTAAGTTTTTTTATTTATAATTTGGTTGTTTTTTGGAATCGGTTGATTAAAATCATCCATGCATCCGGTGTAGATCATCATAACCCCAGGGTTACGGCTCCCTGCTCACGCTGTCCTGCCCATACTGTTGACACATGCAGGTGTCTCTGCTGTTCATGACGCATAAACATCCATTCATCTTAGAAAAGGAACTTTTCTCATAAGTTCACATTTTTCCATATCATCATTGTTAGATTTTTCTTTTCCTGTATCAAAATTATAAAAATTTTATTATTGTTGACTTTTGCATCTAAATGTCCCTCCTGTTACGGGGCCCTGAAGCCACAGCAGGATACTAAAAGCCAGCCTGGGAACCAGACAAACCTGCTGGCTCACGGTTTATTTGCTCTGGCAGATGTGTCTGGTCTCCCTCCCATTCAGAAAGATTTCCAGCCGACCAATCACCACCGTTTATCTAATATGAGGCAGGTTTGATACGTTGAGCAAGAAAAACAACCAGGATGGCTGCTGCTGAATGTTGTGAATCCGTTATCGTTCAGCATGAAACGAACTGGACGGGATGTTTTCTCTAAAAGAAGAACAAACAGCTGCACTTAAAGCTTGAGTTGATGAGAAAGATGCGTTGGTCTCTGGACACATCACACGTTTCATTGGCGCTCTGCTCTGTGTGCGCACATTGATAACAACACTTCAAATCAAATTCTAATCAAAATTTAACCAAGAGGTTCAACACTATTTTGCATCAGGCTATTACAAAAGAAGCTGCATGCAGCTGCAGAATAAATGATAATACTCTGTGGGTTCGTCCTTGAACGTGACCCCTTTCATTTTAAATGTAGTGATTTTGATAAATTACCAGAAAAATACAAACTAGTGGAACTTTGCAGGTGTTAAATTACAAAAGGCTGCCAGCACGATTCAAAGTTTTGGTAATCTCAGGTTCTGCATAATATGGCCTGTCGATTTAAACACTTGGGCATTAGATATCTTCACCTCCTTTCAGTTGAGTCTTGAGTTCTGTCCCTTCACGTCCTCCCTGCTTGTTCAGCTGTCATGTTTAATGGCAGGATGACATGTTCTAACACAAATCACAGCAAAGACTCTGCTGGGGAGACGTTTGGTCTTCAGTCTTGAGTTCTCAACGCAAGTAAATGGATCCTGAGTGTGATGGGCGAAGCAATTTTCCTGCTGCTAAGAAGTGACTTGAAAGGCTTAAAATCTGAGACGGTAGACTTACTAATGAACTAATGCTTGTCCTCGGGGGGCGCTGCGGTGTAGGATGATATATATTCATCCAGTCCGTATGCGAGCTGTGAGTCCTCTCTGGCTTCATGTACATTATGTTTGCATGCCGTTTCTTTGCATGTTTTCCTTCCACTAACGTTTTTCCAGCCCTGTTACCCTCCACCACAGTGTCGAGTTGCTCTCTCCCTTTGTAGCCGTCCCTTTCTGATCATGTAACACACCTTGACCTCTGGAGGCCCTGCTGATACAGTTGCTGACCTTTGACCCCCTCCATCTCCTGTGCTTCTGCAGATCAGGGCACCGACAGGCCCGAGACATGCCGGGCTCCTCCCATCTACGGGGGCAACGGGGAGCTGCTGTCTCCCCGACTGGGGGCTCTGGGAGGTGGGATGGGGATGGGTGTGGGAATGGAAGGCGAGCTGGTGTCACCCCTACTGATGGCCCCGGTCCACATCGACCCATCCTGCCTCCACCCAGACCTGCTAACTGAGGTGCAGCACGTGGTGATCGCCAGGGAGCAGCTGCTGCTTCACCTCAACCAGGTCATCGGCAGAGGTCAGTTACAAACACTTCCTTTACTCATCACTTTTAAAGTCTGTCTGTACGTTTTTATTTGGGTAAAATACTTTAGGTTAAGTGGACTTTACTGTAGTGTTTCCCTGGGATCAATAAAGTATCTATCATCTATCTTTTAGCACAACGTTCATCACTTGTTGCTCAGTTCTGTGTTTTTCTTTGTATTTTCTGTTCATTTTCTATCGTAGGTGTGTTTTCTTTTTGTCTGTTCTTCTCATGGTAGCTACCCACTTCTTCTTAATATTATTCTAAACAAGGGGAAATGTAAAATGCACCAGGAAGGAGCTACAAAGCAGACATTTATTTAGTTGAACATGTTATATATAAAGATCCAAAGAACCCACAGCGGCTGAAAAGCTAATGAAGTGTTTGTAATTAGATACTTAAGCACATTAACCTCTACTTTCCAGGCTTTATCCAAAGTATACATTTCCAATCTCTCTTATGTTAAAGCCTGTTTATAGTCTTTTCCATTTTCTAAGTTTCACATCAAATACATTTAGCATCCAGCGTCTTAGAAATGACCTTTCTAACTTCTGACCTATGAGAAATAATAACAAAAACATGATTTCTTTGCAAACAATTCATGATGGGACTGTTGCTGATGTGGAGTGATACTATTATCCAGCGAGCTTGGATTATATTTGGGATTTACGTAATGCTATACGAAAGCTAAAGTCGCCCACAGAGAGTTTTAACAAACCGCAAGCTTGACATGCAGACACAAAATCAGCTCATGTTGTGCCGTTTAAGTAGGCGGGTCAGACCCACAGATCAAATTCAACATCAAGAGGAGAAAGACCCCCAAACCCCTCCATGTCACAGAAAACAGCCCTCTGCCCCCCCTCCGGTGAATTATCCCCTGAAGAAAAAGCCTGGATTTCCAGGCAAGTGGCGCAGGATGATTTGTTCACAGCTAGTATTCCCAGGGTTCATTGTTGGGAGCCGTAATCCAACACCCTCAGCCATCTGCGAGGACGTGATAGGAGAACGCCGCGCTCATTTTATTCCTGCACCCCTCCCAGTCTAGGGCAAGCCCTCATGTCTTAAGAGATATAATTCAATAAAATGCACAATAACTCAGGGGGGTTGGCATAGCCTATTAGCTTGCGTGAAGTATTAATGAATAAAGCTGCTTACTGGGTTACTTGAGGGGGCAGATTTAGTGTGAGGGTGATGATAATTTAAGATAATCAGAATTAGCTGTTAAAGGTGTGAAAACAGGCAACAAGCACACACACGAGAGTCAAACCAGATGCCAGGTGCTTTCTGTGAACCAATGTGCAGAAAAATCAACTCACCTCGATCCTCCTGCTCCAAACTCTGATTTCTGGGTGCTGTGATCATAGAGGACACGCGATCTTAATCGCAGTGGCTCTGTCGGGAAGAAGGCTTCCACAAGCCAAGAAATAAACAAAGGATGCTGATTGCACGAAATCCAATATGTGTCTTGCATTTAGATGGTGCCACACAGTTGTTACCATTTATGGCCACGATTTAGAAACTGTGGTGTACTTACTAATTTAAGAGTACATTAAGGAACTAGTCATGGGATTGAAGTTTATTGTTCACGTGTGCAAATGATTGGGATCTGGTTGTCAGCAGCTCTCAGTCCACTTCTGTACACGCTCTGGTGATGTGGTGTTTCTTAGTCATGGTGGTGCTGCAGCGTCACCAATGGAGCATCAGTGTTTATGTGTGCTGTCTGTTCTGCTTGGGCCTCAAGGGTTCTAGTAAGCCACTACAGCCAGGTTTGTGATTCACTCATTGGTTTATGGGGTGCAGTGATAGTGCAGGGCAAAGCTCCCACCCACCAAAGTGGGGAAAAAGATACAATTCCTACCATCGGTACCCCTGGCTTGAAGACGGCACATGGCTATATTTAGAGGTGGAATGCCGGTGAGGGATCAGGTCTTTGTCAGTCCAGTAGTACCTCGTTTTGGTTGGTCGGGACATCGAGGGGAGGTAGGAGCCAGACCCTCCCTCCCAGGTGAAACTCATTGGTGACAGGCAGTCGCTGGACAAACGTGTTACCTTAGCAACACATAAAAAAACACAACAAGAAATCTCTGGTCAACATCCAAGAACCAGCTGATTCTTGCCAACCGACATGGGTCACGGCCACCATTGTTCACCTGCTTCACAGCTGGACGTCATTGTCAGCAGGACTGAAAGCATCTCGCGTGTCACTGTCTACAAGCTCGTTCAGAGAGAGAGCTGGTTTTGTGTGGGGTGGAGAAATGTTATCTGGAGGGACTTCACAGGTTTGAACATGAGCTTTTCAACTCGCTAATGCTGACTAATTCTGACTAATACTAATCATGTTGTAACCTGCAGGTCACTTTGGCTGTGTTTTCCATGGAACTCTGCTTGAGCCTGACGGGCAGAAACAGCACTGTGCCGTCAAGTCCCTGAACCGTAAGTTCAAACCCCCTTCACATGTTAATATGTCAGCCAGACCCTGTGGAAATAAGTGACATGTTTCCCTTAAACAATACAACAACAGTGAGCTAAGCATAACATTAGTTTTCAGCAATGCCCTGCTTCTCAGTTCTCTCCGTAACTTTAGCAGAGGCAGTGCCCTGCTGTTTTTGTGAATTACATTATTTCTGATGTCATGATACCTGCAGTTAAAGGGAAACTCCTGTATTTTTAAATCTGGACCCTATTTCTTTACTCATTTTGGCATCTGAATGATTAATGGTGAAGATTTTGGACCTGCTCCAGGAGATCACCTCCGCTGGCATCTGCAAACGTGCTGCATTGGCCGCAACATAATCCTTTGGGGCAATTACTCCCTTGGAAAGTCTATCCACTAAAAGGGCTTGTTTTTGCCGCTGGCTCAGACTATTACACTACACTATAAGTGTCTGACAACATCATGGAAAGGATCCCCACACAGACAGACTGTTTTGTTACAGAGAAAGATCCTTTCGTCTTTCTGCAACAGCTCAACTCAGTGGCAAAAACTACTTCTAGTAGACGTGCTTTTGCCCCAGACGATTACGTTGCAGCCATCGTGGCCCCATTCCAAAACTTTTAGTAACTATTATTCATTTAGTATTGTAGTCATTTTTAATTTAAAAAAAATAGTGCCCAGGTTTAGGAATACTGGTGTTTCCTTTTTTTAGTACCAGAAACATTGAACGTGTTTTGAAAAGCATGCAGCCTTGTAAAAACGCTACCTGTTGACCGTTGACTGTGTGTGCAGCCATGTTTCTGTAACGTCTCATCATGAGACGGTTTAACAAACTGCACTTGACCTCCTGATATTAAAGTTTTATGTTTTAGCTTTTTTATTTAGGGACCCTAGTTATGACTTACAATCAAATACAGGAATGTCATATCTTCTTGTCCAAACGTATTCTCATCCACCCATAATTATTCCCTCTGCTTATATTGCATACTGATTGTATGATATCACAACGCTCCAATAGCATTAAGGATCTCATCTCATCAGTGCCCTAAATGCTTTTTGGCTTGAGTTGATGGTGATGAATGAGCGTCCGATGGTGAGGACGGCATTAGGGTCCCCCCTAATCGTGTAACCTGTCAGATGGACCAGGGAGATTGATGCTGGAGTAATATAGAGGAGACCTCGATGCAGTCACAAGGAGCTGCCAGCCTCAGTGGGATGAGCTCAGCCTGCCGGGGTTTTGTCCTCTGGGATTTGGACCTTTTATTAAGTTGAGTGACTTCTCAGGGCACCGTTGTTCTTTGTGTTCTTTTGTTATATTTGAGACCTTGAGTTGATGCTTTTATGCTAATTACTAAGACAAGTTGTTGAAAGTAGGAGAGTCAAATAGACATACACTGTATTTCCAGAATGATTAGTGTATTACAGAGATAGAGCATATCCATCATTCACACAGCAATAACTTAATTCTCATCCTTAACTTTCAAAGTGAGGCTCTGAAATCAAATGTCATCTCTTTCTATCTTGGGGGTCTAACCTCAGTTGAAGGCCAATGAGCTGGTTTCTCCAGGCCTAAAGAGCTTCCATCTCTAACCAGATTACAGCAGAGCCAGCGGGGCTAAAGTGCGGGACATCAGAGGCACGGATGCAATTGGCAAATGGGAGTTTGGCGTGGGTCAGGTCTGGGTAAGGATATTCGGGGAGGGATTTTTTTATGTTTCTCTTGACAACGTTATCATCCTTTATTCCCAAAGGTATAAGGAATGGCCTTCTTGCGAATGTCAATATAGCAGATGCTTCCTGTCTCCTCCCTTACTTGCTCTAGAACGTAAATGTTTCCTCATCTCCAAAATGTAAGTGTGTTTTTTTTCTATAAAGGCATCACAGATCTAGAAGAGGTGTCTCAGTTCCTGAAGGAGGGGATCATCATGAAGGACTTCAGCCACCCAAACGTTCTCTCTCTGCTGGGAATCTGCCTGCCGCCAGAGGGCTCGCCGCTGGTGGTTCTGCCCTACATGAAGCATGGCGACCTGCGCAACTTCATCCGCGATGAGGGACATGTACGGGCACACACACGAGCCAGAAGCATGCATGTTGTGATTTGTTTGCAGACTGTTGCATTACATATGGAGACTTAAATACGTGCTGTGGTGGAATTTTATGTGCAAAACAATGACTGCAACAGCACAACAGCACACGCATAGATCAGTCAACCAGCACAAGTTGAAATGAACATTATTTCAAACCAAGTGAGCCATTTTGTCTCCCAGTCCTCTGATGGTTGTGTTTCCTATAGAACCCAACAGTGAAGGACCTGATGGGCTTCGGGCTGCAGGTGGCCAGAGGGATGGAGTATCTGGCCAGCAAGAAGTTTGTCCACCGAGACCTAGCAGCCAGGAACTGCATGTGAGTTCACATGTCTTCATTCAACATCATGTCGGTGTGTATTATATGTAGAGCAGGCTACAGTAGATTAGACTAAAATACAATTCAATACTAGAGCTGCAATGGTTAGTGAAAATGTCAAGGATTTGCTGCTTCCAGCTTCTTAAATGTGAGGATTTACTGCTTTTCTTTGTGTTTATGACAGTAAATAAAGAGTCTCTGGGTTTTGTCCAAAAGAAGCAATTTGAAGATGTCACTTTGGGCTCTGGGAAAATTATGACAAGCATATTTCATACACTTTTTTATATTTTATAGACTAAACGATTAATCGTGAAAATAGTCATTAGCTGCAGCCCCATTGAATACGACTGGGAGGTGAACAAATGGGAACAAAAGAGAACAGTAAAGGGATAGTGCTGCATATTCATATACTTACAAGAGAACGTTAAAGAACATTCAATAGAGTCGAGTAGAAAAGAGTTGACTAATGTCTCTTCTTGTCCTGACAGGCTGGACGAGAGCTACACAGTGAAGGTGGCAGACTTCGGCCTGGCGAGAGACGTCTACGATAAAGAATATTACAGCATCCACAACAAGAGCGGCGTCAAGCTGCCCGTCAAATGGATGGCTCTGGAGAGTCTGCAGACACACAAGTTCACCACCAAGTCAGACGTGGTGAGGACTCGTACAATAAAATAAAAGTGCCATGAGATGTCAGTAGTGTGCACGGACAATAGTGAGATCAGGAGTTCTGTTTTCTTGTTTTTCCTGTAGTGGTCGTTTGGCGTGTTGCTATGGGAACTGATGACCCGTGGCGCCCCACCATATTCTGACGTGAACTCCTTCGACATCACCGTGTACCTCCTGCAGGGGAGGAGGCTGCTGCAGCCCGAGTTCTGCCCTGACGCCCTGTAAGTGCACACACACACACACACACACACACACACACAAAATACGTTCACCTGTCATTCACCTCCCCCAGCAAAGTGCCACGGCTCAGTTAGTGTGAGCAACATACTGTAGAGCTGCACTTAAAAACACCATGAAGAGAAGAGGCAGAGTCTGGGTTCAGGAGAGGGCATCGGGGGGGAAACCGTGAAGGTGAAAGAGCTGCATAAGCAGTGGAAGTCATAAATAAAAACCACTCGAGTCTAAACCATCCATCATCTTCCTCAGCAAAGAGCCCTCTCATCAGCTGAGCGTTGCATCTCATCGCAGCTGTGGGTCAAATAAAAGTCACACAAAGCAGAGTATTTCTTTTTTATTTGTCTGTTGTTGTTGCTAAGCACTTGTTGCTGTGGTAGTTAAGTGTTGGCAGTCCTGAGATTACTTTGGTTTTTCTCAAGTTTTCTGTCCACAGAGTTTGAGGGGTTTTTTTTTTTCATTGGATCTGTTCACATCAGAGTTTGCCAGGCAAAATCTTCTGCAGTGAAACCAGACTGTTTAACCGTTTCAGGTGAAGTGTACCTGTGTTTTATATACATATATACTCTTTGTTGGTAGGTCCAAAGAGAACTTTATTTAAAATCTTTAGAAAAACATATTTTCTGCTGGTAAAATGCCGCCACTACCTGTGATTAATGAGTATTTCAGTGTCAATACAGCACAAACATCAACTCACTCACACTACGGTATCTGGACTGTCCTTATCCGTTAAACTCCAGACCCACTGGTACTGTGAAACCAATGCCAAGTGTGATCTCATACCGTGCAGATAGCATCACGAGGGCCACTGCATGTCTGTGGTGTGGATATTATAAGAGGAGCGGGAGTGTTCAGGTGAGGGAGGCAGAGGCTGTAAATGAAACAGACATCAGGAGGTGATGCATGTCTGCAAACATTCCCACAATTCTTCTCTCCTGATCGTTCAGTGTGTTTCGGAGATACCTCGGACGTGTGGTAACAGGGATATTATTCTTCATTCTTTAACAGTGATGGAGTGGATCTGCCAAGTCAGGGAAAGAAGAATAAACAATGGCAATATCAGACGTGTCAACATCTGACAGGGCAAAGAGTTTTGTTGCAAAATGATTAAAATAATCGATTGTTGGTTTGAAAGTCAAACTTATCTTTCAGACACATTGAAGTAATTAGCAGTTGTAAGACCTTTTGGTTTCATATGCATGATTACTGGCTGACTAAATGAACTATTAATATCTATCGTAGCATTTTAGAATAAAGACATTGACATGAAAACACAAAGATGGCAGGTTCAAATGGTGACGAATGATTGTGATTTATTGTTGCATGGAAAAACCACAAGAGGAGAAGAGAAGCAGAACTTCATGCTGCTGACAGGAGTCTAAGAAAAGAAAAGGAAAATGTCAAAACACATCACAACTGAAAAAGCAAATGAAAATAAGAAGAACTGCAGGATGTAACAGTGAAACTCAACAAGAGAAACAAAATGATTAATCATTGAATCTACAATCTACATTCAGTCCAGTTTTGTGCAAGTTGCTATTTCAGAAGCAGTTCTGGGACTTTTTGCATTCACACAGCCAATTGAAAAGCTGAAGTGACATAAGCCGGCCAGTGGTTGATATTGCAACGTCACTTCTACACGACATACAACAACAACAACAACAACAACAACCACTGTCGGTCCATTTGTCCGTGTTCTGGTCTTTTTTTACACGACTAACATTATACACAGGTTTTTAAAGATGGCAGTTGCCGGTGCTACGTTGGCTGATGTGTTCGACCAATCAGCACACACTTCTGTGTGCTGGGGGAGTACCTACACTGAAGTAGGAGCTAAAAACGTCCTTCACAACGACGTTCTAAGAACTACAATCGTTCCTGGTTCTTACAGTGCAAACACAATAACAAGGGGGGGTCCTGCAACTGTTGTCAGAGCTACTGACAACTATGAAAAAGTTGCGAAAACACCTTACATAGTAAAAGTACTCCACAATAAAATGCACTTTTATGAAATCAACCCCTGTAGGCATTACGTATTTATCTTGTGTCATTGTAAATATGCAAACGTTCATATTTTTTTGCCAAACTTTGAAACCCATTGGCTCCTCCGGTGTCTCCTGCCTGAGTTTTGTTACGACTGCTCTCCTTTCTTTTCCCTCCAGCTACACTGTGATGGTGGAGTCCTGGCATCCGAAGCCGGAGCGCCGGCCCTCCTTCACCGAGCTGGTGTCGCGCATCTCCGCCATCTTCTCCAGCTTCAGCGGGGAGCACTACATCCTGCTCAACACCACCTACGTCAACATCGACAAGATGAGCCCTTACCCCTCCCTCCTCGCACCTTCCCCCAGCACCACCACCAGTTCCTCCTCTTCGTCTTCTTCCTCCGACCCTTCCACGTCCCTGCCGACCCAATCCCCCCTCTTTTGCCACGTGGAGCTAGAATGCTGCACCTGAGAGAGGAAAATGGAGGGAAGAATGAAATAGACTCAGAGCCAGGAAGAAAGCCGTGAGGTGATGAAGGACTACTGTACGTACTTGCCAAACACTGGACACTGTATGCTGAGGAAAAACACAGTTTTTGCAGCTTTGACTGTTCACTCAATGTACATAGATCATCAACCTGTGACCTTCTCAAACATCGCCCAACGACAGGGCC
The DNA here is from genome assembly GCA_036024295.1 of Nannoperca obscura. Taxonomy (NCBI): domain Eukaryota; kingdom Metazoa; phylum Chordata; class Actinopteri; order Centrarchiformes; family Percichthyidae; genus Nannoperca; species Nannoperca obscura. The sequence goes on from JAVQJL010093695.1 coordinate 26,007, forward strand.
TTCCATGAACTATAGGCCTGACCTTATCGACTTAGGCTGACCTTTCATCGACCCCGGGGAGCATGAGGTCAGCCTTCCTGCATCCTCTACAAGACAATTACAGGGCACAGGAACTCCTCCTGGAAGAGTCCCAGTAGACAAAGCCACTGTCCCAGAAGCACAACACTATTCGTCAAACACACAACAAACCGCTGACTGCTGTACCCACGCAGGGAGATGAGAGGATGGATTTCATGTTTTCTGGGTGGCATGATGTGCTTCGATATGCGGATGTGGCTCGGACCTTTTTGCTGTCTGTAATGTGAATGTTTGACAAATGGCCATGTATTGTGTCATAAGAAAATGTCACGCCTGCACACACCATCAACAAGACTATGTGCCACCCGCGCATGACCTGCGATGAAGCCTGTTTTGATAGATTACGGTGCCTCGGGTAAGTAAACCAAGGCTCTCTGAAGGTCGGTAACAGGGGAAGGGCAGTGAAAGGTGGGATGTGGAGAAGATAACCCTGCTGTCTGTGTGCGTTTCACTGGATGCTTTATTTGTCTAATTATCTTTGAACAAGTAGCTTTTGATGTGCTTGGAAGAAAAAAACGACATCTTGCAGACTCATCAGTGTGAAGCCGCAGATGTTTCAGAGTGAAAAGGGTTAGAAGCGCCTTCTTTTTTTGTGTGTGTAATTGTTGTTTTTAAACCTGAAACGTCCCATCATGTCACGACAGAACAACTCTGACAACATGCACACGCTTGGAAAAAGCTTTGAGGTTTTCTTGAAAAAAGAAGGAGAACAAATGAGAACCATGTCCTCAGTTTTTGAGCTGTGCAAGTCAGATCCTTGTCTGTTGAGAGGACATGCTGTAGCTGATAAAATGATACCTACACAAAGGACATGAGGGTTTGCAGCCAGAAGGTTCTTTGCCTTTTAAAACATTTTATTAATGAAATAACATTTGGTCAAAATTTCAACACAGAGCTTGTTGTCCCCTAAAGCTTTCACAGAGAGCCTCAAGTAAAACTTTTACCTCACAGGGTCCCTGTATCCATCTGGCTTCGACCCAGCAGTGTGTTATGTGCCCGTCAGTGACAGCTGTACATTACTGTATCTTTATGACTGCTTTAAGTCCTTTTGAAGAAATATTTTAATGTTAGGAAAGCACACCAGTGTGTTTGCTAATTTTAGCTTCTTAACCACACAGCTCACATACAATAAACACTTTTGTTTACCACTTTTAAAAGCATGCTATACATTATTTTCTTCCGTACCAGGCAGCCATTGGCTTCCATACATTTCTGTACAGTATGAAAATCGGATTCTTTAATTCTCACATGAGTAGAGTAATCCAACACAAGTCTGTCTAAAGTTTTGTCAGTGGTATATTATTGTTGTGTATGTAATGTAACCCAGATAAACTGCAGAAATATATGTTTTTAAAGTGTGTGCTAAATTGCATCGTACTGTAATGTAGAGTTGTGCCAGTTAAGGACCATGTCGACTGTATAGGCAATTGAATGCCAGTTGCTGAGGCCCCCGAGGATTTATTTTCTGCAGACGTGGGGCAACACATATTCTTAAAGTGTTTCCTAAATATGACTTTTACATTTATGACGAATCCAACAAAAAATAGTAAATCTGCTTCTTTCAGCGCATTCTGGTATATTTGATACACTACGATGGACTTTACAACTCAAGCAAGTTTCAAGAGTCTGATTTTCATATGGCACAGAAATGAATGGAAGCCAACGGCTTTTCTGAAACAGATGCATGTTTTACAAAGTGGTTAGCTGTGACACAAAGTAAACATAATTTGTTGCAAATGGGTCAAAAAGTTGCAAACCACTGATTTGTCGAGTTTGCTTTGTGTAGCAGATTATGTTTTGTTTTTTATCTGAATGGCTGCTGATGCGACTGGGCCATTGACGAACAGATATGAATGTTTGCTATGGCAAGAAATTTGCTGTACTATATTTTTGTAGTGACGATGAGCCTCTTCTTTAAATCTGGCCCACTTGGAAGGCCAGTGGTGGTGAACGGAGCCACGAACAATGAACAAAGCTACTCAATCGATCGTTGGAGATTAACCACTGCCATTTTGTAAATAAAGAGAAACGGTCGCAGGGGATCTGTGTGGGTTTGCAGCATGCGGCGCTGTGCATCTGTCTCATGAGCATGTGAGTGGATCTGATCATTACTGCTAGATCATTGTGCAAACAGTACGTTAAGTTGAACAAACTGGAGCCATCTCACACCCCCACAAAGGATACTCAAAGACTGCTGTCACTTTGATCGATCCACCACTTTGTCTGTGCCTAACACTGTCTGTTCTGTGTGTTGGGTGTTTGTATGACGTTGCTGTCCATAAGAAAAAGAAATCCTGATGGTACATTGTTCTATGTAATGTCAAATCAACTTTGTCAGTGTAATAAAGCTATACTATCACAGTTTTTTCCCATTTTTACATCGTTTGCTTTATGGACACATGGCTATAACAGCCAAGTTGATCTTTTTATTGAACACACCTGCCCTCGGGGCAAACGTAAAGCACAGCTGTATAGAACTGTAATTACAAGTAAATTACTACCTGCGCACATTCCTGCGTCATATTTCCATATAGTGCAATTGATGTGCAGAAGCCACAAATGCAGCAGTGTCAAAATAAACAATACCTGACTAGATGCTGCAGATGCAATGACATGCTGATGTAGGTTGAAGGAAAGATTCCAAACAGGAACTCCTAAAAGGTTTAAAGGTCTTTAAAAAAATGATAATTTAAGACCGATGATTATTTGTCCTCACGCTGTCAACACACATACTTGCACAACACTTTGAGTCAGTCTTTGTGTTTGCCTTTGTTAACACAAGTTCACCCTTTATTTTGTTCCCATTGGTCGGTGGTGACCTCTGACCCTTCACCTTTAGCTCCCCTCTCTTCTTTTCT
>JAVQJL010093698.1:0-47864 GCA_036024295.1 Nannoperca obscura
AGAGAGAGAGAGAGAGACAGAGAGAGAGAGAGAGAGAGAGAGAGACAGAGAGAGAGAGAGACAGAGAGAGAGAGAGAGAGAGAGAGACAGAGAGAGAGAGAGAGAAAGAGAGAGAGAGAGAGAGAGAGAGAGAGAGAGAGAGAGAGAGAGAGAGAGAGAGGTCTACCTCGTCATAAAGTCATGTGACCGCTGAGTTTCCTTGGAGACAGCAGCAGTGTAGTACATCGAGATGCTCGCCTGCTCAGTTGAGGGCAGATTAGGCATCTGGCAACAGCAGCAGTTGGATGTATTTTGCCAGCCAGACAGGCGCTTTCTCTCCTCACAGAGGTAAGTGTGATGCCTCTTCTGTCTGGAGCTCACCTCCGGGGCGTCATTGTGACATAATGAGCGTTAAATGAGAGGGAAAGATTTTTTCACATGGGCTGTGATTTTATTCTACTCCGTCTGTGAAGGAGACAAGGAGGCAGCATGTGCAAAGTCCGAGGAGTAGCTGAGTGGCTTTTTTCCTTTTTCCTGTTATTATCTCATTGCTTGAAACACGAGAATTAGCAGTTAGCAGCATTAGTGTCCTACATGAGTAATTCATCAGTCCTAAAAAATTAGGACTGATGAATTACTCATGTAGGACTGTCCGTGGTTTTCCTTTGAATCTGTTAGGCTAGTCCTGAGGGAAATTCAAATGCTTGAACTAATAAATAATTGCAGTGTGTGTCTTTAAAAAGAACATGCGGAACCCCTCATGAGCGTCTCTGGTTTGAGTACAAATAACACAGAAATGAATCTGAATACTAATATTCTCTTTTCCTTTATGTCTGTTTTAAGTAGCACACTAATGTACAGACGAGAAGACGATGTGTGCTGTTGAGGCACTTTGTGGCACTGAAGCAGAAATAGGATTCATTGCCTCATGCTGATGACAGTATTCTGCACAATGTGGATATAAATGGCTTGATTTTGGTCGAAAACGCTGATTGGACGAATGAGTATAACGGGACGCAATGCTGTCCAGTGTTTTTGCATTTTATGTGATAATGAGTGCTTTAAATAAAACAATAGAAACAACTCACGACAGAGAAATACTACGTGCAGATTGACGAGATGCAACTGCAGAGACGTGGAAGTCGAGTGCTGTCACGAGTGGCTGCTGTTGGCTGTGCCGGGTGAAGTGTGAAGCTGAGAGCACCTGAGAGGTGCAGCGTGATATTTTCGATCCGTTAATGAGGCTCTGTGGTCCGAGGGTTTTGGGCTCCGGTGAGCTCGCCGGGGCCACTGATTCAGCCGCCAGATGGACCCCATCTCTTTGTTTACTCTCACAAATTACCTCCCACAATGTCACCTTTCCTGGTTTTTCACAGCCTTCCAGTTTAATTAGATTTCGTCTCTGCTGTTGTTGCTCCTGCTCATGTTAATTAGGTTTAAGCTAATTGCCCAATAAACATTTAAATTGTTGTTCCCGGAAAAAAGTCAATTATTTTGCTCCAATTTTAAGTGAACTCGAGTACAACAAGTTGCTTATTTTGTACCCCAGTCTATAGTTTACAATGATCCCCCCTGCTTCCTCTCTTCCCCTCTTTTGTACAGTTGGATTAAACTGAAGTCAGGATCGCTGATTCATGATTACTAATAAAATGCAAATGCCCTCTACTCCCATTCCCCGGTGACAAGCACCACAGGCCTCCGCAGCGTAGCATTAAAGACCTCTAATCTTGTCTTTTAGTCAGCCGAAACCAGTGGCCAACAACATGAACAACACAATGCTCATGTCCTCCGGGGCACCCACTCCTACCAGAAGGTAAGCACTCCCAGGCACAACGCACAATGTCTTTAAAATCTTATTCTGATGATTCCACAGAAGTAGAAGTAATGTATTCTTTAAGCATGACAAAATGTCACTTTTTGCTCAGAGCAGGTGACATCAGTGGAAATAAAGAGAGTAGCGCGACAAATCAGGCTACAGATGTTTGTTGTTCCCTCGCACTTTGACACACATTGTTTTGCATCCGAGCAGCATGCCCTTGCAAGTGTATTTTTAGAGGAAAATTTGTTACGCTGTCATGAAGAATATGTGAGCACTCCTCCTACTTAAAGGGTTGATTTGACAAATACATTATGATAGAATTGGAGCCTTATCATGCAAGCAGATTGCAGGCAGAGCCCAGTGAAAGCAACCTTATTGCACTCTCATTTCACACCCTCTCAGTTAAAGGCCATCTCTATTATTATTTACTTACGCTGGTAATAAGCCATTGTGGTTTACGAATTTGATAATGGAGAGCACTCTGAGGTTTCTGTATCTGCGCTCTGTCTGTGTCTGCAGGTCTTTGCTCCTTTTGTGTGCATTATCTGTCTGTTAAATCTTTCTGGCAATTTGTGTTTTGCAAGATGGGACTGCTCGGGGACTCAGGGCTTCCCACGGCACATTAGAAGGGAAGCGACGTCACTGTCGGGCGTGCAGGGAATAGAGGTGTGCACGTGTCCCTGTTTAAAATCAGGTGTTTGATTGCAAACCAAGACTTTGGTGGATAATTCAGGAGGAGCTTGTATGAAGTCTGTGGTTGTGTATTTCCCTCTTGTGCTCTTCTGGGACGCAGTAATCATACAGTGTTACACCAAGGACCCAAGCAGCTGAAGGGTAACATGCACACTGCAAAAAAATGTCCAGCACAGCAAAATGGGTATTTTTAATCATAAAAATCTGCCAAAGGAGTGAGTTCATGCTGATATTCCCTCACTTCTCTCTAGAAGTGATTCGTGTTGATAACGGAGTAATTATCTAACCTTGCTGAAAGATCCCCTATCTGTGTTTAGAGAGATGCTAACAATCGATAATAGATTAAGTTTCTGAGAGATGAACATTTTGTGCAGTGCAGTCTCGTCCTCGAGGGGTGACGGTATCAAGATCAGAGCAGGTTTGAGCGAAGCTGACAAGACAGAGACACCCGAGGGTGTAAACGATGCCTTGCATCCAGACCCGTGGAGGTCAGTGGAAGACGTCACGTGCAGCAGCATGTACAAGAGCAACGCGGCACTCTCCTGAGGTTTGTTTCACTGTGGCAGTAATGAAGAAGCCTGATAACCTTTGTCTTGACATTTTGCTCTGTGAGTCAGAGCTGCTTTGGGAAGATGTCATGCGCTGAGGATGCTGTTGCCCTGAGGGTGGTGGTGGGGGGGGGGGGGGCAAAACAACGACAAAGCTGCCATTTTTAGGGCAAAAATTGCGCATTAAGCCACCGTGACGTTTCATAAATAGATTGTGTTGAGAGTCGGTGTGGATACCGGTAGATAAGGTGTTGAATGAGGAGGGTAGGAGCAGGCTTCAATTAGGTTTGGTTGCAGAGAGCAGAAGGCCTGTTCCTACCAGCCCCTCACTGAGTCACATTTGGTTAGTAAATATTAATCTATTGTTATAATTACCCGGCTGTGGCCTGCCTGCTTTCACACCAAGGGCCTATGAGTCAAAGATGCTGCTGCTGCTGAATAATGCAAAGCTCCTTGTGGCTCTTCCACAGATCAACAGCCCCACAGTGAAAAGCAGCGACAGCTCTGTCCTCGTTTGTCGACCCTTTCAGATTCCGCTTTTTGTTTTTGCCAGAGAAAAGATACACAGCACATTCGTGATGGTGGGTCAGTGCAGAGTCGAAACCGAAGGCGCTCTTGCGCGAGAAATCGTGCGTGTTGTCCTTCCAGCCTCCATCACAGTCCGCTCTCTGATACTGCCTGCTCTGCTGACATGGCATCTGCTCCCTCCCACCTCGCTCTCTCACAGACAATCGCTCAACACCAGCCGGTCCTCCGAGGGCGAACCGCAATGTATTACCTGTTAGTCATGCAGAACCACGGCGGCAGAAGAATAAAAAAAAAGAAAAGGAAAATGCTTGATGAGTTTTAATTCAGAGTTAACTGAGAATTGAACAAATGTGAGTCAGCGTGGAAACACAGCTGCTGGAGAGGAAGTTTGAGTTTCTATCGGGAGGTGTCATTATGTAAACTCCTAATATTTAACAGTGACATGTGCTTAACATAAAAGTTTAGATTATGGTGAGTAAACGTATAAAGTTTTGTTTGCAATTTCATTTAATATGAAAGGTGCATAGTGCCTGAATCAGTCCTGCAAAGGTCAGTGCGTACATATATGTTGAGAATGCACTAATATCCGATATCCAATACAGGTAATAATGTCATTATCACGACTGATACCAATTTGGCAAATTAGATATGTGCACCCTTAACCAATGTAGTATCTAAACATAAGTCATCATTGTTATAAATGACAAGATTTAAAAGAGATAAGAAAGATAAGATAAGATGTGTAAAATAAGAAACTTTAACATTAGAGCTTTGCGATACAGAGTAACGATGAGAATAAAATGTATATATACATATATATCATATACTAAATTGAGAAAAATAAACTGGTATTAATATCAGGATATTAATGCTAACCATATTGCCCAGTCCGGTAAACATGCTGCAGGACCAATCAGTAACCAGATGTATCATCCCTCCAGATGTTCAACAACCTTGGATTGCTGGCCTCTTAAAGTTTTGACCTTTAGTTAAAGTACCATCAGGCGAATCAAAACACAGTTTTTAAAAATCTCCATATTCCTAACCGAAATAGCACCAGCAGTGTCTCAGTGTTTCAGTAAAAAAGTTGGAATCTTCACGTGTGAAAAAAATGAAAGCTGCCTGGGAAAGATGCCATGTTCAGGAGGGCTTGAAGGCAGTTCGTGCATCTTTGTCCAAGACCTGGCTGGCACAGACCGTCAGGTGGTGCCAGGAAACTCCCTGATGAAGCAGAGGCAGTGCAGCTTCTACGCGGATAGCCCGAAGATCCAGACGTGCGGTTCGGCTCCAAAAAGGCCTCGTAGGGTCACGGCATTTTCTGAGCCGCTGCTTCCCAGCGTGTGTAATATATTACTTCTTAAACCTCTGGCTCCTCTAACCAGGCTGCGCCAGGCTGCTTCAGAAACCTCCGGCTCGGTCTCAGCTTTAGCCCGAGCATGAGACTGTAAATTATTTAGAAAGTGTCCCATTTAACAAGACGTTTCTTGACATTTTCTTTGAAACAAATGCTTTGAGCCTTTTTGGAATGATTTCACTTTTTCCCCTAGTGTTTTTCTTTTTTTCTTTTCTCAGTCAGGTGACACTATCTTGAAAGAAGTCAAATGACCCACTGAGTATTTTAAGATATGATCACTGAAAACCCTTAAAACAAGCGAGGTAGGAGCCGGAGCAGCTAAAATGATCTCATCACACAGCTTTTTTTTTTAAATCTGCTTTGAGAAAGATAAGATTTGAATACAAATGTCGAGTAAGGCTGGTTTGCAGTGTGTTTTGGGCCCGAGGAGTCAAAGCAGCAGGGACTGTGGTTGTTGAGGCAGCAGGTTTGAAGCCAGATTGGGTTTAATGGTCTTAATCATCGCTCGCTCTCCAGCCAGAGTTACGTAGCACCATTTCAGCTCTCCTTCACTCTTCACTGCAGACGTGCCAGCCGAGAGGGGACAGCATATGTCCTGTCATCTGTCCACGCCATATGCCACGCCCATGATCATTTAAAGCCTCATGCCTTATTTGACATTTCCAGTCAGTGATGAAATGGCCAGAACGGGCATTTGGCACAGTCACAACTGCATTTGGCGTGCGGCATTCACTCCGCTTCATCTCAGTTCACTGTCAGGACGGATTATCTCAGACTGTCTATCAACTCCGGAGTCAAAGCAAAGTATTATATATGAAGGTCACTTCAATTATAAGCTTTTTCATGCAAATTGTTTAAATTGTTTCCCCTCTAGCTTCTTACTCTAGAGTCAGCATTGCTGTATATGTGTGTGTGTGTGTGTGTGTGTGTGTGTGATGTATTTCTCTGTCTCCGACTTTGGCCAGTGTCTTGGAGAGTCCCAGCCGGCTAGACGAAGAGCACCGCCTCATCGCTCGCTACGCTGCCCGCCTGGCAGCCGAGGCGGGCAACTCCACAGTGAGTGTCTCGCAGGACGCCCCCGTGGGGGTGGGCTTCAGTCGACCTGCTTTTCACATTTAATGCGCTGACGAGTTATTGTTAGTTGCTCCGTTGTGGCTGGAGAACTTGAAGAAAATGTTGAAGCTGCAATTATGAAGTATTATGATACTATAAGTGCTTTATAATGCGTTATGATTATTGTAATGAAGCATTGTAAATATTTACAAGTGCTTGTTACTATAATGATACAGTGCTTTAAACAGATTAGAATGCATTACAGAGATGGGTGTTACCGACTTTTGCTGTCCCACCGTTGTTAATGCCATTTTATGATCGTTTTGTTTTTCAGCAACAATGTCCCCCGTCGGATCTGAGTTTCAACTTCGATGCCAATAAGCAGCAGAGACAGCTGATTGCAGAGCTGGAGAACAAAAACAGGTACAATTTATCATTAAAATGTCAGTTACACGTGATTAGTTGGTTGGCTGGTTGGCAGTGCTGGAAAGTATTATACACTTTACACTTTATACTTCTAGTCTACAAATTTTCTCAGAAAATATTGCACTTTTTACTCCACTACACTTGTCTGTCATTTAACTGTGATTACTAGCTACTTTGCAGATTCAGATTGTACATGCAAAACATCGGATAAATGTATTAAACATGATGCATTGATACAAATTTAAACCTTTCACTTAGGGTTACTTTGCAAGATTACTTTGTTGCATTACTACTTCATCTTAAATAAAGAATCTCAGCATTTCTTCCACCGCTGCTGTTTAGTTAACTGACTGACTGATTAACTCATTCAGGGAGATCCTCCAGGAGATCCAGCGGCTGCGTCTGGAGCACGAGCAGGCCTCTCAGCCGACCCCAGAAAAAGCCCAGCAGAACCCCACACTTCTGACTGAACTGCGTCTGCTCAGGTACTATCCCTCCCTGCTAGGGTTAGCCGCACCACCACGCCTCCAATAAGAGCATCGTCCTCCCAACAACAGCAAGACAGAGCCGTATATTAAGGAAACCAAGTAGTAAAACCACGTCAGGGCTGTTGTATTTATGTAGGCTGGACTCTGGAGTCATGTCTTGCTAATTCAGGAAAGTGTTTTTGAATTATTTGTCATGCTGGAAGGACGTTGAGACTCTGGCCTAAATAATGAATCAACATTATGGTCAAGGGCCATGTCAAATATTTACATTTTATATGAATTTAATGTTTTATAATGTAAATTATTAACGACCCTTCAATGCTGGTTAATAACATACAGTTAGCAGAACTAGAGATAAATTTGAATTATACTATCTGACTTTCACCACACACAGTTAGAGGATTGTTGTATCTACTGGAATCATTGTATGTATTTAAAAAACAAAGTAAGTAAACTGTAAGATCATTGGTTTATACATTTATTCCACTGATTATTTTTCCCAGTTTAATTTTGACACGTCCATAAGCACGTTTAGAGCTGGACATTATCAAGTAGTCATATTTCATCCCAGCCTGTGCGCTGTGTTTGGAGCCCGGCTGGACGGATCGAGTATCGCCTTTATTCTGCCCGGGGATACAGAGCAGAACCGAGGCATTTACAGTCTGCAGATGTATGGGAGTTTTGGTTTAATTCGGCTCCAAACAGGCAAATGATTGCTACAATTCTTTGAGGCTTTTTCAAAATGCAGTTACACCGTGTGAACACCAGAGAGTGATAATAAGCCAGAATCCTCCCCTAATGCAGCTGGCCGGTTATTTACTGTGACCTCTTAACAAGGGTTCAAATGACCTGGGGCCACGATGTTTGCTCCTAGAGGAGATTTCTTTTCAACAATTAATTTAAACTTTTTACACTCCGAAACTGAGATGCCGTACTGCTGCTTTCGTCTCGCATTAGATGAGTGATAGTTGCAATAAATTGATAAATAATCAAATGTACAGCTCTCTTAAAGGTCAACATTTTTGGTTCGTAAAGTGACATTTTGGTGTCAGGTGCACCGCAATACTGCAGCCTTGCTAAAGAAATTAATATAAAAGAAAGGAAAGTGTGAAGTAAATGTCTTTTTCAGTGTTGAGGGAATGGATGACAGATTAATAATGAAATAAAATCCTAGAGAAATAATATTATACTAGACCAGAGCAACAGGAGCTTAAAGCAGTGCAGTGGCATGACGCAGAATCTGTGTGTCTGCAACTGATCCTTGAATTATTGGACCGTAAGGTAAAGCTGCTTCACGAATGAAGTATCCCCCTCACAGACATAAGTACAGATGTGTGGGAGAAAATTAACATGAAATACTTGTATTTGTGAAATAATCTGCAAACTGTTGAAAAACTAAAAAGGATTTCCCCGAACAATCAAGGCACACTGCTTTGTTAAAGAAGTTTCTTGTCAACACTATAATGTCTACCTGTGCACTGTGTTTTTTTGCTGTCACTTTCTCCCTTGTTTTTTTCAATGTACACACCAAACTCTTTCCTTCTGCTGCAGACACAGGAAGGACGAGCTGGAGAGGCGCATGTCAGCTCTACAGGAGAGCAGACGGGAGCTGATGGTGCAGCTGGAGGGACTCATGAGGCTGCTAAAGGTAAGTAAGGCCTCTGAATCATTCATCAATCAACTACATCCGAATTAATATCATAGGATGGTGCTTAAACTCTACACCTTTATCCTAAATCTGTTGTTCTTGTAGCATTTTACAGGTGTTGTCAGTGTTCATTTAGTTTACATGATTTCATTTTTAAAGCTTGGTAGCATGTTTGAGGAAATGAGACGTTGGCATGTTTGATTCTTTGAAACCAAGACATGATCTTACGTTTTGTTAATGTGCCTTGTGGTGCATGCAGAAAATCCCTTTCTTCTTATTTTTCTTCTTCTTCTTCCGCTGCTTTAATTCTGTTGCTCTCACTCTTCTTGCTCTCTCTCACTGCTTACCTGTGCTGGCTGATAGGATGAGGAGCAGAAGCAGGCTGTAAGTTGCCCTTAATTCAGTTTGCAAGGCTCAATACCTGGCTAGTCTCCGCACTTAGTTTAATGCCACTATGCTCCCCCCTTAACACAGATGTGATTGAAGGAAGTTTTTATAATAGATTTTAAGATGGATGTTAGGAAAGATAACAGGATTCCTCTATCTAACTGGGTTACGCCAATCTCGTCCACTTCCGTGCTAGCACCATCGGAGATCGAAAACTAAAAGACTGCGACGCGATCTTCAAACATTTCTCAGGTCCTTGGTCCAAACAAGTTTAGAGAACTGTGTTTTTCTTACTCCAAATGTCAGGGACCTGTTCCTTTCATTGGCGCTAACAACCTCCCTTCTAATGTAACGGCAGTCTGGCCGGCCATCTGCTGCCTGGCTCCGAGCCATCGACCTTGGCCTGCACCAGTCCCAGAGACACACAGTGATCCTTTCTCTGTGAGATATACCTCTCGTCTCAGCGCAGGCCCCAGCTGCTCACCCTCACATGGTTCTCATTACCCCCCCCCCCCCCTCCCCGGTGCAGTAAAGGTGCACTACAGAGACAAGGAGTAGAGGCAGCCAGTATAGGATTTCCAGAAGGTTTTCTTGCCTTAAAACCCGTTGTTTTTGTTTGTTCTCCCTATACGGATTAAGTTCTTTGGGTCACATCTGTGTCTGTTTGTTTTAATAAAAGTCATCTTTAGAAGCAAAAAGGTCATCTCTCCCCAAAGCTGCAATCTGTGATTGCAATACGGCATCTTCCACTAAAATGCAGTTGATCCAGAATTGGCTTTGCTGATGTAGAGATTCATTGGATTTAAGGTTTTTTTTTCTCTTTATCAGAAGCCCAAATTCACTAAAGACTGGCACATGGAAGGCTGTCCAGTATGTCATGAAAATAATCAAATAAGCCATGTTATTTTCTAAATATGCACCAGCAAAAAGATGCCTAGTTACATTGGTCAGCTAGTCTTTCCACACCTGTGATGGTCAAACACATAGAAATCATTTATAAATCTCTTTGTTTTGGTGATGTAGTATTTATTTGCTAGATGGAAATTCAAGATAGCGACCAACTCATAAACACGTTTCAAGAACTTTCCCAAACTTCTTAAAATGTATGAAAATAGGCATATTGTCTTATGTGTTATGAGATGACTAAACTTGAGTTTTAAGGAGAAGTTGGACATTCTTGCCAAAAGTTAGATACAAGATTAATACCACTGTCATGTCTGAATGGAAAATATGAAGCTACCCCCAGCAGTCGGTTAGCATAGCTTAGCATAAAGACTGGAAACAGGGGGAAACAGCTAGCCTGGCTCTGTCCAAACTCAACAAAATCTGCATATCAGCACCTGTAAAGCTCACTCATTTCCATGTTGCATTTCTTTGTTTAATCCATACAAAAACCAAGTGTGAAAATGACACGTTGTGGTTCTGTATAAATATTAGATCCATATTAATTTTCTCATCTAACATTTGGCAAGAAGGAAAATAAGCGTATTTCCCAAATGTGGAATTTTGCATGTTAAACTTTTTTATGGAGTGCATGCAGAAAACGTCAAATTCTAAAGATGATTGCTGATGATACTGTAACTATCACGGGTGTTTTTATGTTGCAGTCCCAGTCTGGAGGCTCCCCTCATTCTTCCCCCAGTCACGGCGCGGGCTGCTCCATGCCCATGCCCATACGCTCCACCTCGGCTGGGTCAACCCCGACCCACACACCACAGGACTGCCTGGCAGGAGTGGGAGGGGACGTGCTTGAGGCCTTTGCTCAGGGTGAGTTAGTGCACAATACAACACCTTAAACAAAGAGCATTCATTATAAAACTCATGCACGATCTACACCATACAGAGCAGTTATGTATGAAGACCTCATACAGAAAACTAAATGTCTTCAAATGAGACTTCCCACGACAATGCAGTGATTCTACCGGCACAATATGCACTTCAACTGCCTTTGCCTACGTGCACTTTCACATGATTACGCTGCAAGACCACAAACTGCATGTGTTTTCAATTTGATTTGAAAATGGCTCTGTTTCCCAGGTGTACCTAGAAATCTTCGGAATGATCTGTTAGTTGCTGCTGACTCAATCACAAACACCATGTCATCACTGGTGAAAGAGCTGCACTCAGGTCAGTTTATACCACATGTTATGTTCTGTTTAAGACTGTTATAAGGGATTTAACATGTCATTACTATGGATAGCATATGTGCAAATAAACTAAACTAAGCTATCTTTCATTTTTGTCATTGTAACACCTGCTTCTGATATGTTTCCCTCTATATTTTTGAGTTCTTACGTACCAATAAAAAACATTGTCACTTAAATCTGTGGTTTTATTTTTACAGTAGATGATGTGGGACTGGAAGAGGAGACCAACATGAGGAACGGTGGGGACAGAGGTAAGTCTAAGTACATGCTAATGGTTTCCTAATTTCATCTTTCAGGTCATACTATATAGACTTTGCCACTCAAAAACAGAATGAAAGGTTCTTTCTGTTGATCATAAAGATTGGGCAAAACATAAATATATATTTCCTTTCTTTTTTTTTCAGCTCAAGCAGAATGAACACCACAAAGTAGGAATTATAATTAATTAATATTATATAATGAATATAAAACGTAGTACACAAGCTGCAAATGGCTGTGGTTGTAATCGGGATCACAAGTTACATCACCTGTTATTTCAAGACATCTTTTTTAAATCTTTTTCCATGATAATGGGTTCATTATTTTGTTATCTTGAGACAACAAGCTGTTTTTTCCCAAGATACAACAGCAGGCTGAAGGACATTTTGTGAAGATGAGGTGTTAATTATCCAATTGTCTGAAAAAAAACATATTGTTATGTCGACATAACGACATAATTAACCCGTTATCACAAGAAAACCACCTGCTGTTGTTGCATCTTAGGAAATAATTAACCCCTCGTCCCGAGAAAATTACTCTGATATCCTGAGATAAGGAGATAATTAACTCATCATCTCAAGAAAATGAAGGAAATAAAATGACTGCAAACCACTGCTGTTCTTGGCTTCCGTATGTGCTAATTTTATGGAAACGAGTTGCCTGAAGTACATTTACTTGGTTAGTGGTAATTATGACGCCATTGTTTCTACATTTGTTGGATTGGAGGAGTTGACCGCAGTTAAACATTTGCATGACACCTTTATCATCCAATAAAATACTTGCTTGGCTCTTTATAATGAGCTTCTGCTTCGACCCCATAATGTAGCAAGGCACCATGGCACATTGCCATTTTTTTTTTCCAAATGAACTCAGACTGTTCAGGCTGTCAGCAGCACTACATTTGCTCTTCTGTGTGTTTCCAGGCACACTGAGACTACAGAAGCACTGAGGAAAAGAGAACGCCATTCCACCCTGTAAGGACATACAGTCATCAAACGGGAAGAATCAGTAACAACAACAACAACAACAACAACCCCTGGCATTAGCACGTAGAGTAATGCATGCTGTAATCTAACAGGATTTCACTATGTGAAAAAAAAAAGTTTCTTCACACCTTGCAGGTAGCAAGATGTGTCTAATTAGCGAGTGTTTATGTCGTCCTGTAAACAAAATCTGCTGTAATTACCCAATGATTTCCCTCATGACTGCTAAGGAATGGCTTGCTGTGCTTTCTCCTCCAACTGTTCCATCGCAGCAGATCATTCTGTATATAAGAATACTGTAAACACATGACCACGGGGAACGCCCCGACATGAAGGTGACCACCTGTCGCAACACGTTCCCTGTCGTTGCTTTTGTATGATTAACGCTAGTATTTCTTTATTTTCTTTATTTTTTAAATGTTTGCATGAAGTTGCACTCATGCCTGGATGTGGGTACTGTACCAGGCAACGCCAGCTCTGTGTGTGTTCATGATGACATCTGAGGGTGTCAGAAGTGTCCTGCCTCACAATTCACGCTGAGTGTGTTTACTCGCACCTCCATATTCTGAAGTGTAAAATCACAGTCCCCCATAAAAACCACAACTTGTTACACTTTGGTTTTTGTACCCATTAAACAAACAAGATATCATGAAACAAATTAGCTTTAGAGGTATTGGTTGGTGAATTTGTTTTACCTTTGGACAGGCTAGCTGTTTGCCCCTATTTCCAGGCTTTATGCTAAGCTAACCATCTCCTGGCCATCCTAAACCTTTTATTTTGATCATATTCAATATTAACCATAAATGTTTCATATCTACTTGCAGAGATGAGAGTGGGATTGATCTTCTCATTTTACTCTCGACAAGAAAAAAATCAACTGATTATTTAATAATGAAACTGTTAGTTGCAGCTCTTGTCAAACACTTCCTTCTGTTTGCATAATGTCAGATGGGTTTCCATGATTATATTCTTCCTGTTAATGTGCGCAGGGATATCTGTTATTACAGTATAAAGACGCACATAAAGACCATATCCCCATTCAGACCGTGACCAAGAATAATAGCTGGTATCCTGAATACTGCGTGCGTGTAAACACACTCACGGAGTCACACACTATACTGCTGCTACTGTGCTCTCAGTGAGCCATTCTTGCAAATAAGAGGGCTGTGCGATTAAGAGAAACCAAGGGGCTACTACAAACATAATGAGCTGAGTCTCGTTGTTTCCTCCCCGTAAAAACTTAACTGAACACTCCTGACTAGCTACGGTAGCCTCAGTATTTATTGTTTCAAGTGTAGGGAAGCACCTCAGGATGTTTAAATAGTAATGAACTAGGCACTGAGTTTTAGTTGTGAGTTACAAAATGAACACGTATACAGTATGTGCGGATGTAAGGTCGTAGTGAGCAAGTAGGAAACGCTATGATAGCTTTATTTAGTTAAAGGAATATTGAAAATGTTTATGTGCAATGAAGGTGCTCAGGGACTGCAAATCTACTCTAGGTGAAATGTAGTGGCAATGTCCTTTAACTGCTAGACATCATTGGTATCAGACTGAGAGGTTAAAGGTCAATGATGATTAAAACTGGGGGGTTGCTGTCCAAAATATACAGCCACTGTTATTCACAAAGTAGTCCTACAACTTTCTAGTGGTATCCTGTCGTAAGATTTAGTTTAAATCATTTGTCTCATTTTGGAATGAAACTCTTTGTATATGAAGAGGAAAACAACAGCGATTGAAGTGATTAAACGCTGGGTGAAGAACGTGCATCATTAGAAGGAGAGATGTTTTTCTCAAGTGCTATTTGGTAAAGCATGTCATTGGATATAGTTTGTCTGTGTGTGTGAATTTGTTTCTTTCACGGAAAAGCAAAGCTGTTGCAGAGGAGGATGTTTTATTTTGAGTCAGACAGAGATAAGTTACCGTTACATTTTTGTCTTCTGGTTCAACGTTCCCTTGTCCTTCAGGGTAGCCATTCATCTCAAATGAAAATGAGCAATGCTTGCTTCTGAGCAAATGTGACGTGATAAAGGTCTGGGAGCAGTTTTAGAAGAACGTGTTCAGTTCTCAGAGGAAGAAAATCGGACTGAATCGAACTTAAAACCTTTTTTTGTTTTGAGATTTGTACAGTAAGCCTCTCCTCTAAGCTAAGTATAAGGTTTCAACAACCTGTTACACTGTGTCAAGAAAACCTGACAGCAAGAGGCTCCTCTGTTGTCGACCTAAATGTGATGTTTTCATTTAGTTCTCTGTTCTGCTCTGTTATCATTATTGTTATTATTCTGGTTGACAGTATTAGTGGAGTCTAGTCAGTGTAATGAGATGTCAATTCACATGCACATTCAGTCGCCCCAAATTTAAATGAATATGAAGACAGAGTAAAATCTGAAGTAACGAAATTTAAAATTCTGTGAAAAAGTCCAGAAATTATTAAAATGCAGAGGATTCAAATTTAAACTGTCGTCCCCTTGATTCTGGTCACACATTTGAATAAAAAAGTCATCTTTCTTTTAGTTTTTTTCTGTTTGTGCTTGTAGCTGTTCCGTAAAGTGCTGTATAAAGTAACCATTCAGCAAATAAGACGATCCATCAGCCTTTAT
Organism: Nannoperca obscura; assembly: GCA_036024295.1. Classification (NCBI taxonomy): domain Eukaryota; kingdom Metazoa; phylum Chordata; class Actinopteri; order Centrarchiformes; family Percichthyidae; genus Nannoperca; species Nannoperca obscura. Next base: position 14,912 of record JAVQJL010093698.1, read on the forward strand.
GTCGGAGCTTTAGTCTGTGATTTTTGTCCAGATTTGATTTATTTATTAAATGTGTTCCGGGGGAAACTGATGCTCAGCCTTTACATTTGTGCCAAACTGTTTGCAGACATTGTGTGTCATACAAATCACAGGTATATATTAAAGTATATCTGCATTGTTGTTGTTGCTCATAGTTTATTCACAGAATGCCTGGAGATGTTCACAGTTAATGTTTTCCACTGCTGGTAAAACTCGCATTTAATAGTTAGTAAAGAAAGAAAACACATTCCAAAACTACTGATAGACGGTCACTGATGTCATTTTAGCCAACGTGGAGGCAATACTATATATGCCCTGTCAGACCAAACTCGGGGTGGTACGCAGCCGGTCATACAGAGGTGCATACATTGTGATCCTTTTATAGTTTGCAGAGAGACAATGTGCAAAGAGGACATCCTCGACGACGACACTCCCCTGATGTTATTTATCTATGTGTGTGTTCTGTACGGTTCTGCTTCTGGTACACATTTGTTTCTCATGCTGATTTTACAAAACATAGTTTTATGTCACAAAGGCCACTGTCTTTTGTAAATAAATCAAATATGAGAGATATTAAAAAGATTTAAAATATCACTTTGACTGATCATGTAATGATTTTTAGTGTGTGTGTGTTTTTTTGGGATTAATCATAACTAAAGGTCCTTTAGTCACCAAACACACATCATTTGTTAGTGTTGTAAAGTAACATGTTTGTACACATTCCTTAATAATTTTGAGGTACTTTTATTTTACTTCATATATCTGAACTTCTGCTCCATTACTTTTCAAATAATACTACTATTAGTATTATAATAATACTATTTACTATAACATGACAGCTGGAGTAACCTTTTTAATAATGCATTGTCATGTACTAAACTATAGAATAGTGTATCAAATAGTTCAAATGAGCTCCACCTCAACCAGCCCAAAAAAAAAGAGTGAGCCAAGGCAATGACTTCATATACTATAAGTAGGTAATTGGTCATAAACACAGAGCAAGGTAATTTTGCCAATTAAAGTGAGAAGCTATCTACATGTAAATGTTAATATAATGTATTACAGTGGTGGAAAGTACATTCACTCAAATGCTGTAATATAAGTATAAATTTGAATTGCTGGTACTTTAGTATTTACATTTTATACCCCTTTATACTTCTACTTCACTACATTTAAGAAAATATATTTGACTTTTTCTCCACTACATTTATTTGGAGTTTGGAATTTCAGCTTTATGAAATACAAAATATATTAATATTACAAAATCCACAAATGAATGATCTTGTATTGTTATTGATCAAACAACCCAGATGTATATAAAGTAGCTAAAATTAGCTCCACCAACAATAAAAAGCTGCTTACAATGAATGCATCGTAAAATAATGATAATTATAATATATACTGTATAATAATATAATGCTCTGGAAACAGGCATTCTGCTGCTACAGCAGAATCAGCCAAAAGAATGAAGTCCTTTCATGCCTCACCTACAAACCCAAATCAGAAACAACCCTCTTGTCCTGTTGCCTCAGGCACAGACAATGACAGAAACTACACAGATGAGGTGAGATGAGGTTGAGACACTTCCACCTATCAGCATCCTCCTCTGTGGGTTTCTAGGAGAGATTTTCCACCAGCCAGCAGCACAGCGCTCTCGTCTGTAGGTCATGTGGTGCCTTGCTGCTGTTGTCCCCAGATGAACTACTCAGTGCCACTGACTCTATGAGACACTGCTTCAGATCAGTGAACCACATCCGCCTGCTGCACACACATTTCTTCTTTCCCTCGCTTCCCCTGAAATGCAGTCAATTTGCCTCACAGGGAGTTACCCTGTGAGCCTCGAGCTGCACCTTGTAACATTTAACTCACTGTGTCTCCGTCTAGTGGGCATGTAGTGGATAAATGCCGGTTGCAGTTGTGGGCTGCTGTAGGGTTAATGGAATGAAAGTGATAAGAGATTTGATATCTTGTTCTAGCTGCACTTTAGGAAATGAAATGGAGATAAAATCTATGAGACTGTAGGAGATGAGCTACATACTCCTGCATCCGTTTACATATAAAGATTTAAGGTCGGATAAGTCTGGAGCTGCTTGTTTGAGCATGTGTGAAAAAAAGAAATGTGTAAAGCACATGACATATTTATCATATTTCTACTAGTGCTGCTTCATTATGTTGTTGTTTTGCAGCTAAATTGTGCAAATGTTTGCATCCCTCATTTTAATATGGTTTTCATATAATTGCTGTATAATTGCCATTTTAGTTTTTAGAGAGGAGACTTGGAAACTAGTAACTAGTACATATTGTAAACTTTCCTGCCTTGACTCAGGACCTGCATGTCTTGACTTGGACCTTGTCAGTCTTGACTTGACACTTACTTGTGACCTATGACCTCTGGTACACAGAGCATAAAAATATATGAAGAATGAACAAATGCCATGCACAAATGACAAAGAAATGTCATAAGTGTACAAATGTAACCACATGTACTGGAATAGGGGCCTTGTATGGTGCAATAGTTGAGGTTTGTGCTATGGAATGTGCAAATGTCAGCAGCCACTATATATATATATATATACATATGAAGCACTTTACCACACTGTACTCAAACAACAGTGTCTACAGAAAGTGCATACACTGAGTGTGTACACCGTGAGCTCCTGAGTGTGAGTATGTGTAGGATATGGGACGTTAGATTAAGAGCTGACTTCCATTTGCAAGAAGCAAATATGCAATGTAGGATTATCAGAACAATAACTACTGAGAGCGGGTTTCACCTCAAAGCTGGCCTGAGGCATCAGCTAATTGCTTGGCTGCTTAGAGCCCCACAGCCACCAGGGGGGCTATAAATGCAGCAAAGCATAATCTGGGAAGTCTTCTCAGGTTGTTCATTCATGTTGTCACCATTTTAATAACATAACATTGTTACACTTGAAAATGTCATGCACTTTTCAAAAGACTGAACAGATGCCACGTTTTACCAAGGAAATTCACGTTTGCCTCTTGGTTATTATTATTGTATTTAATTGTAATTCATTAATAACTGCTCACCATGCTAAGATAATATTTAAAAATAGAAGTTGTTATCTAATTTAGTTTAAAATGTACACCACATTTGAATGTCACTGGTGATATATTTAATTGTGATGTGACAATATGATGGCAGACATTTACAATTTGCTCCTAGATTTTCACATAAGTGATAAGTAAAAAAACATTCTGTATAGCCCCAAACAGGCGCTGCTTGGCCTGGACACGTGCGCTTTAGCAATTAAATCAACACAAAACAAACCTCTAAGGGGAAGTTGTGAAAATCAGAATAGAGCACTCATCTTCACACACAGGAGTAGTATTTATTTTTGCCCTAAGGTCACTTTAGATGGGCAATTTATAATGACCAGAGGAGTACTTAGGGGGCCCTCAAATGTCCCTCAGGTGTAATATTAGTTTAAAGAAATTGCATGGAAGTGCTCCAATTGGGCACTAATAGTTGAACCTTTTATAAAAATGTTGAAGCATCCCCGCAGCCTAGTGGTCTAAGCCATTCAACAAAATCCCAATATCAATGTTTGAATTTTAGCTTTTCATCTTGTCAAATGCTGCATGTTGCACCTCTTGCTTTATGTCTATGTTTATTTTCTATTGCCATGTGTCAAACAAATGTAAAATTGCACTTCAGTAGTGTTTTCCGCACGCCACTGGGCTCGTGAGCAAATCCTGTATATGATAACGGTTTATTAATCTGAGACCACCTTCACCCCACCTTCCCCACCCATCTGCACGCTCCAACCGGGTTGAGAATACGACAGGCTTTAGGACCCTGCGGCAGCCAGCAGACGGTCTGCAGGCCCCTGCAGTGAGAGCGGTGCATCTGGAAGAGAGCTGGCCGGCTGGGGAGGTGGAGGACGGGGAGAGAAGAGGAAGGAGGCTCCGGGAGCAAGCGAGACAAAAAGGGTCAGGCCTGGGACTTGGGAAAATCGGGTAACGAACACACAGCGATTCACGCATTTTAAATCCGTTTAACCCGGCACTGGTTAGCTGCACAGGAAGGGTAACCTTCATGTGAACAAAAAACGTGAAAGCCCCGAGAGCGGAAGGCGCTCGGTGGAAATGGGGAAATAGCGATTTGGGGTTTAGCTTTTTTTTTTTTTTTTGCAGATGTGCTGATGGGATATCGCGATGTGAACTAAGAGCTTGACCGAATTGACTGCACAGAACCAGGATCGCGGCTCCTGAAAATACTGGCCTCATTAAAAATAACATATATAAAATAACGGAGAGGTTTTACTCCAGTGGCCGTGGCCTGTAAAAGAGCCACAACCCCCTGGGTCATATTGCAGACTTCCCCTGCTTTAAAAACGTCTACAACTTTGCAGTTTTTATTAGCCTTAGCCAATTGAATATTAAATGCAAGTGAGTCGATCGCAGGAGTGTGAGCGTTGGCCTGCGTGTAGCTTGGTGTGCGTGGACATGCGGTGACATTAAACGTCTGTGTGGCCCTATAATATTTATATATATTTATTTTTTTAAAGATGACACGTTCTGGTTGTTGCCTGTAATTATAAGATTTAATTCCAGCAGCCTATTAGAGGTGTTAAATAAGTCAGTACCGGCTGTCATCAGTCTAAAATGAACCCTTAGAGGAAATTAAACGTCCTCTATGAATATTTTTTTTCCACGAGTGCAACAGTGTCACCGTGGCTCCGCTGTGTGCGCGTGGCTAATTGCTCGAATAACTTTAACCCAGACACATGAAATATTAATCATTTTAAAAAGTGAGTTAAACTATAGAATTGTCCTGAGTTCATTGGGCAGCGTCATTTAGGTTTTTGAGCAGCCATTTAATGTCGATTTCTGTCCACCGATCCATCCATGTGGTGTAATAAAGTAGACTAGGCCCTGCAGGGGATAGTAGCCGTACAGTATCCTACAGAAGCTTGTGAGGTTCCTTTACATGACTTGCACTCAATAAAGGAAAGAGCCTCTTCATGACAGAACATATCATTTAGGCAAACTGTTTTGAGGAAGTGTGCAGATGAATATGTGTCAGTGAAACTGGATGAAAGCATCAGTGCAAAACTAGAGTGCATCTAATGTGTGAGGAATTAACACGTTTCCCTTCTTATCTTCCAGGAGAGCCGAGAGAAGAGGGATCATCTATCATTTCTTTTTCTTTTTTTTTTGTTCCTTTGAGTTTATTTTCATCTACATTGCCCATTACCAGACATTATCTCTAAGCCCATAAGACCCTCAACGATGCCGTCCAACACTGTCACCAACACCAACGCCACTGCATTCAAAGGCTCAGACTACACCGATTCACCTGGAAACAGAATGGTAAGAAATACGTGTGAGCGATCTCACTCTGGGTGTTTATGACACTATTTATGAGTATGTCGTGAACGACCCAGGATGTCTCACCGTTATAGCTGGTGGCTTCAAAACAGTTCATTCAGGCATGTTGCTGTGCCTTTTTGAATGACTTTGGATAAGCTGCTGATTAATTTGGGATTTGACTCTCCATCACTGCAAAATGCAATTTTTATGAAATGCCTCTCAAAGCTCACTGCTGGGCTCATCCAGCGGCGATGTAGTACAGCGTGCCATTTAGTATTTTCCTGAAATTATCTTTAAAGTACATGTGTGCATGCATGAATGTGTGCGTTATAACACTGGTGGAGCCCTGGACTGCACAGTCACTTCAGGTCAAAGCCAATTCAAATGGAGTTAATCAATCGGTCAAGCTAAAGCCTTATTGATCTCTGCAAGACTTACTGGAGTTGACTCAGTCGAATGGATTCCTTCTGTTTATTGAAGAAATAGTCCGATTTTTATACAGAAGAATCAAGCAGCATGTGGAGAGTGCCACGTCACCTTTAATGATGCAGACAGACTCATTATCAGAGTCTGTGTGGAACTGCAGCATCACTGGTGCTCCACGGTGGCAGCGATAGCAGCATCACTGAGGAAGCTGGTGCGAGATGCAGCTTATTATGTGACATTTGCTGTTGTAATGGTCGCTGGTGACGTGGGCGTTGGCTGGTGAAGGTTGAGCTGGAGCTGGAACGGCTCTACAGCTCTTTTGCTGGGGGGGGAGGGGGGGGGGGGGATCTGTCCTCTTCCTCTACGTTCCCATTACACAGTACTGCCCTTAGTCTTGTTGCCTGGCAACAGACGTTGCCTTAAATAACCGGCTACCCAGACGGAAATAGTGCAAAGATATTGACAGTGTAGTAGAGTTCAATCAAGGCAACTACAAATCATATTTCAGGATTTTCAGTTTGTTTTTTTTTTGCCAGAAAATATTAGGGCGAAGCTGTGTGTGAGAAAATGGCGCATTATTTTCATTTAGTGTGTCTGAGCACTCGGGTTGGGGAATTGGATGAACGGTGTGGTGTAGGCTGTTCCTGCAGGCACCACTGAATTGTGTCATCCATGTAAGTGGTTCCCAAATGAGCCTGCACACCAGGCTGCACTCAAAACCTGCTATTATCTATGCAAATTCTGCCGCCCTGTAAGGAAAAACTGAAGCACCAGGCTCTCTATTAGTAATCACACAATGAACGGGCTTCATCTGCAAAACACATTCTCTCACAAAAGAATCGATATCTACATTTAAACATAACCTTGACTGTAACCTCTGTATTTTTTATCCCCCCCCAAAAATCATTGATGAATATTCTATGATGTTTTTAATCCAGATCTTACAACGATATTCATCAATTATAAGCCTGTGCTCATTAATCACAGCAAACAGTTACTCTGATCTATCTCCTTATGCAAATGAGTTTATCACCCTGGGACACTAATGGTTGATGGATTTATTCCATTTTTGCAGCAAACACTCTCAGGACGCAACATGGCCTGACCTTTGAAATTCCCTGCCTGTGTTTATTAACGTCCTGCAATTTTACATTATTTAACAAGTGGAGTCTGCTGGAATCCGTGAGTTTTGAGACTGTTGTTACGGTATCTTTGCATTTAACTGAAACCTTGATGGGGAAAAAGGGAAGAAAGAGAAGGTGATGAGATGTCAGAGGTTACTGGTTACAACGTAATTGCGTGACCTGATCAGGAGTGTTGGTTGTATTGCCACTGCGATGTATTTTCATTGCTGCTACCAGAAGCGGTGACTCTCTAATTAAGGCCACATGGACTTATACCAGACCAAAATACTGTTGCAGTGGTGAAACATTTGTCAGACGGGAACATAACCTCTTGTAAATAACATGACATTGCAAACAAGAAACTTTGCCCGAGGGTTTAAATCTTTCACGGAGAAAATCAGAGTGTCAGGAAAAAAAGGAAAATCAACTCAAAAGATCGTGTGATGAGATTGGAAGCTCTAGAGCAACTACTTCATGGACTAAACGGACGATGTTTTCATGTGAGACGCAAAACTAGTTGAAACTTACAGTAAATGAATGCATGTTTATAATACACCACTGATTGCTCCATGCCCTGGGTAGAACAGGAGTTTTGTATGATGTTAAAAAACAGTACAAGTCTTCCACCCAAATGTATTTTTACTTGCACTTTTGACTTGTTTCCAGATAGTTTTGAGATCATGTTTTATAAGCAGAAAGGCGATATAACCTCCCGTCCCAGGTCTCCCCTCCTTTTCTTCTGTAATTTAGTCATTGAATGGTCTTGCTATATTTAACTCCATCCATTATACGAAGACAAAGTCATGTAGTATTTCACTGTAATCTTCTCTCATGCCATCCAACATCACAGTACTTAACAATTAGTCAGCAGAGGGACTTGGTTTCCAGAATGCCTTACAGTGCGGAGAACTCATTTATCTTGGAGGGAATCTCACATTCAATACTGAAAGAATTTAATATGGACCCAGCCTCCCCCCCCCCACCGGAGCTGTCAGGAATAGCCTTGCAATCTAATTTACATTCAGACCTGGTGCTGGTGGTCCTATTCAGTCAATATTGAAACTCAAAGCATCTACATTAGGATCATCTTTTCTCCCATCAACCCCAGGGGTACTTGGTGGTGGCGGACATGGGGCTTTGTTCATGGGGGTAGACAGTTTTATTAATCAAAGGGAAATTGCAGCAGGGGAAGGTGGGGGCCGGTCGAGGTCTTTGTGATGGTGTCAAGAGAGGATTGTCTGTCGAAGGTCAGCACTGCGTCTGTGGAGCTTTCACTTCAGCCTAGTTCAAAGGAACATTCCATTCAATTTCTATCTGTCTCATTGTCCACTCATGCCAAAGACACTCAAGGACCCGCTGCAGTATCCCCAAAAGTGTTTGAGTGTGGTGCAGTGTTGTGTGCGTCCTTCAGATCTAGTATCACTCCTGCTGCATCTTTGGCTGAGGTAAAAGCGCCACTTTCACAATATGCACAAATATCCTACAATCTTTCATAACCTGGAAAGATGCACGGTCTTATGTGCATCCAGGCCTGAAATGTACATTTGAAATTTCCATAGTTACTCCAATTATTATAGGATGTTGAGTCCAAATCATGGTGTGTATGATGTGTTTTTTTGTTGTTGTTTGTTGACAGGGTGAAAGCACAATACTGAACATGGACCAGACGAAAGAGGAGAAGTCGGCTAAAAGTGGTGCCTCTTGTAAAGTTGGCAAGCCTGGAAGGAAGCGCAAGCAGCTTTCAGTGAGTGCTGATCTGACATCAGACATTTTACAACTGCATACATCCATCCTTGCATGCACACTTGTTTTATAGTGATTTTCTATCAGTTTTCATAGTAACTTGTTCAGTAGTAAATTCCAAAGTTGTCCCCCTATTTAAGAGTGGGCCAATGCCCTTGAAGGAACTTCCAACTCTAAAAGAATTCCTCCAGCCTGGGTCTTAGTGAAGAGTTGGTGTGTCCCATGCTGGGCTAAATGGGTTAAGGCCTGGGTATGCTTGATAAGAACCAGTTTATACGGAGCGCCCTGCTGGCCGAATGACATGGCCAGCATTGTCCATGGTTTGATTCTAGCCAGGGACAATTGTTGCCCTTGTTTCCAGTCTGCCTCTTCAATGTAAACTGTCAAATTAAAGGTAAAAATGGCACACAAACCCCCCCCGACTGTTGTCCAGTCACACTATCTGACCATCCACCCTGGCGGGATGAAAATCCTGCACATTTTTAGACAATCTTTTCTGGAAGGTATTAATTGTGTTGAACTCATTTGAGCACATGAAAAGAGACATAGTGGAACAGTTGCAGTAGTTGCGATGAGAATGAAAAAAGAGCGCTTGAGAGAGAAGTTCAAACCTTGATTACTTCCTCACCTCCACGCAGCAGCCCAATCACTGCTTGGAGTGGGTGCACATGTCGGATTGCAGAAATTGTTGGAAATAACCCCCGCAATGCCATCGTCAGCAAGATGTCGGGGGAGGGTGTTTAAGACGCTGTTCAGTCATCCGATAAGCACCTCGGTTGGAGAATAATTCTGCTCTTAGTATCCTTCAAACAAAGTGCTTGTCGGATGGTTAAACAGCGCCATAAACCCCCTCCCCCCTGGCAACGGTCTGGAACCAGGCTTCCTCCCCCAAAACCTTTTGGACAATGAAATTGCAGGGGCTGCGTCTGACAATTTTTGTAACTTTTTGTAATTGACAATCGTACATTCACGCCCACTTCATGCAGCTATAGGCTAATATGTGCGTGGAGGTGAGTAAGTATGCAGGGTCTGAACTTCTCCCTGAAGCTCTCTTTTTTTCATTCTTCTTCAAAATGACTGCAACACCGTGACTTTAAGAAGAAACATTTCTATGACAACAGGCTTCTTACCCCACTGTCAAGTGTGGCCCTTTAAAACAGCAACTGTTTAGCACTTTTGCCGTAGGATACAACATATGAACTTTGGTTTTAAGCATACCCAGGTCTTTAGTGTCCCAAGGTGTGTGAAATGATCATTCAGAGACTTTAAATAGTAAAATGTCGTGGTGAAACATTGCACATTTCAGCAAAATCTTTTGTCGCCATGAAACTGAAAGAATTTAAAAACACTGAATATTTGCACAAGATGACACCTATCAGCAGCCTTTGTATAAAAATAAGTGTTCTTCTGAAACATCACATATACTACTTTGTACTCATACATAAACATCACACAGTCTCCACCATGTTGCTGCGCACAAACAATACACTAACTCCACTTAATGTAGCCTTATTTGGGATGTCTTTGTGGTTAAAAGCCCTGATTTAATAATGACTCTTGGGCCAACATTTTTCTCCCTGAGATGTTATCATTTGCATAAGCATCTGCTTAAAATCATGTTAATTAAATCTCACAGTGCGATTCAACAAACCAAAAAAATGGGATTACAAAAATATTTACAGATAGTGTATGGTAGGGAGGGATATGCCGGAGGGTTTGTGTCAGCGTGTATTTAAAGCAGATACAGATACAGATAAAGAAAAGCTATAGTCAGAATCAGGGCGCCTTAGTGTGTGTTTTCACAGCTGTGGAGGATTGTCCACATGTGCCAGACACTCCAGTCAAATAGGTGTTTGGTTGCTGTTATTCTTTTCTGAATGTAGGTGCCGAATTATTATGCTGTCTGTAAGGCATTATTTGGATTTTTCAGTTTGAATCCTGAAGACTGTGACATGGATTACAGGTTTGTTTTTTCTTTGTGCTAATCATTAAAGGTCACGTAAAGTTGAAACATCACAAGCCTCGAGCCTTTTCCCGTAAAGTATGCAGACATCACGGATAAGGTCAAATTAAGCCCTGATAAGAAAACTTGAATGAAAAATGCAAAGTATTTGTTCGTTCACGTCGGTTCACAGGGTTTTATTTACATATTAACTGACCTTGCTGCTCTTTACTATCACGAGTCCACTCAGTGCAACATTCAGTGCCTTCAGCTATTCAGACGGAGGATAAACAGTGCTCAGCTTGTTACACGTTTCAGCACTGAATCAGCACTTGAATTCACAATGTAAAATAATTGGGATCACCTAACTGAGATCAATAGAGTGTTAACTTGAAGCCTACGAGAGTATAATTTAAGATAAAGTGGCTGCGTGTTGTTTCAAGTCGTTTCAAACTTACTCAGAACTTACTGATCAATAAATAATTAAATATATGTAGATAGAACATGTTTAAAGGCAGTGTCATGACTTTTAATTTACAGTTCAACCAAATAACCAAGCGGAGTTCATGTGATTATAATATGTGATTTCATCAAATACCGTGGCAGCCTACAAGCAGTATCACAAATATATGTATACATTTATACTTTTAAGAATGCAGAACATAACTTCATTTCAGATCTATAAATAAAGCAGCATTATCTTCACACTTTTAATGCTTTTTCCGGTCTCCGCCGACTCCTGGGGGAAATATCCGGCTCTTTAGCGGCTAAATGTTCCACTATGTTCACCAGCTAGCCGCTAACTTTGTCTGTCTGCCCTTTGGTGCCGAGCAGGTTGTGTTCAGTAGGTTTTAGCAGAGCTTGTCTTCTAAAGACAACGCTATTATGTGTAAATAGTTATGCTGCAGCAGTGAGTTGGAGTTTCAATTTGACCTCTGTCCGCCTGTCTGAGCCGCCTGATTTACTGACTGTGACCTTAGACCTCTGGCAGGGGCCACATGTAGTTCACTGGGTCAGTAATCTGTTGCGTAATTCTTTCAGCGACGGCCGTGTTTACTGTTTGTGTGGGGGTTTGCAGGGTGTGTGTGTGTGTGTGTGTGTGTGTGTGTGTGTGTGTGTGGGTTTAGGCAAACAGACACATGCAACAAACTCAGGCAATATGCTCACACACACACACAGACACTGCAAACCCCCTTGTTCTAGTTATGAAGTGAGTGAGGATATTAATAATGCCAGAGCTGTTTGTTTTCACTCGTAGTGTCAAACAGATTTACGGGAGCGCCGCTGTTTGCAAGAGTGCAACTGTTCAACATTTCCAGTTAATTTGTTCTCATTTACTACAATGATGAAGTCATTTAGAGTTTTGCGGCCTGCGAGGAATGCTTCAAAACCAACTTTGGCTTCGTGTAGCTTTGTATAACGATACAGTACAACTTTAACTGAAGTTTATTTGGCATCTCTTTTCCACATAATTCGCATTGCATTCGTTACACAGACGTTTTACAGGTCTCTGGGTCACACTGGAGCTAGTTTTTCATTGTGTTTTTCTCCTTAATCTGCAAGAATGAGATTGCGTTTGACCTTTTAGCTTCTAGCACAGGATCTTGTGTTTGCTAAATATCATCCGCTGAGAGACAGAGGGCGTTGCTGTCGGCTGGCTGAAGTGCAAACTGCTGTACCTACATCTACAGGAGATGAAAGCCTCAGCGCTGCTCTCATCAGTGTTGATAGTCTGATCTCACAAGACATGCTCCACTTTCTGCTGCCAGTGACCCAGTAATGGGATTGTCTGAGAAAGTGTGTTTTTATGGCTATTTTTAGGCACGAGCAGAGACACTGTCGCATTTCTTCACACATTTGGAGTTGAAACTAATCTTTTCTAGGTCTTCCAACACAGTTGTCGTCTTTTTTTAGGTGCTGTAACGTAAACTGCAGCTTTAGATAGGTCAGCTCTCTTTGAATTGACTCCTCAGCATAGAATGAAATAGTTTAACTGGGCGTTCCAAACTGGACGGAGTGAAAAGCTTCTTCGTTGACAAACAGCCAACATTCTTGACATATTTCCGTGCTGCTGTAATGATGAATGCACGGCTACAGGAAGCTCAGTAGAGTACCTGATGAACTCTAAATATAATCCCTTCCTCACTTTCAAGTTAATGGCTGTACAGCAGATTTACTGGCACAACTTTAAGGTTTACAACTCTAGTTTAACAGAGCTGAGTGGGAAATGCCATAATTCACTGGGTAATAAGTGGACAAGTTGTGTCATATGTTTGATTCTGTCCAGATAGAGCTGAGGAGCTTTAAGGTGTGAAATTGAGCTAAACTAATATGAAATAGCCCATTTAGCCAACAGGGACTGAAGTGCTTATCGTCACTCAGATAATGCCTGCTGTTTTCTTAATTGCACAGCCAACTACATTACATCCAGTAATATGTCATAACGGCTGGTAGGCACAACACTGTTGTACACCTTCGACACATCAAACGTTAACATACCGCAAGAGCAATAATACTTTCTAAAGCTGATAGATGTTAACATTTCAACCTCCTCTTCCTCTACCTGCAGGGTGAGAGCTGTGGCATTGTGGGTGTGGGCAAAAGCTACGCTGGGGTGGGTAGGCCGGCCATGGCACAGGTCCACAATGGAGACGTGGGCGGGCACAGAGACAGGACGTCCGACACCTGCTTCCCCAAACAGGAGAAGAGGGAAGTGGAGAACGGGCTCCCCAGAGACCCTTCCTCCTGCCGGGCAGAAGACAGCTCCCAGGCTCGGAGTTTGAGCCCGTCCCAGGAGAACGGATTCCTGCCCAGCCGGGAAGATCAGGACTTGGAGAAAGACAAGGACGACAGCCTGCCGCTGCACAAGAAACGAGGGAGGCGGAAACTGGAGCGCCCAACGAAATGTGAGTTATTTTGGCTTATGCTTGTTCAGCCCGGCTGTGTTTTGATCTGCTCCCAGCGGGAACAGCAGGAGAAGTCATGTGACTATTACAAGATGTTGAGTAATGAACTGTAAATGGATGTCAGACTGAGTGGGTTTGTGCAGCTCTACACACCGAGCATGGCACTGACACTGCCAGGATTAGTAGCACTGAGGCTGAAAGTGTTGCATTCATGCAGCTGGGCAGTGCTGGGAAGGAAAGACACCAGAAGATATAAGGCTGCAGTGTAAATCAGACAAAATGACAATATTGAGACTGTTATTATTGATCTTATAGATATTATACTGAATATTATGCATGCTGTATTTCACTTCTTTTGAATGTCTCGGTGTGGCTTACCAAAGGCTTTCAGTATGCACAACCAGTTGACATTTGAGAATGTGCAGCGTTGCACCATGTGACCAAAATCAAACGTATGACGGAGAAACGGGCAGCTGCAATGACAAAGAAAGAGATGCACAATACTAATTAGATTATCTCTGAAATCATGCAGCAAAAAGCGCTGAAACAAACAGCGTTGATTCATTGATTAGTCAGCTGATGGAAAATAAATCTGCAAGTATTTGATAAGTCATTTTTCAAGCAAATATGCGAGACATTCTCTGGGTTTTAGCTTCTTAAATGTAAATATTTGCTGCTTTTCTTTGTCTTAAGTCAGAGAAACTAGCAACTAAGAGGTTTTGATCGTTAGTCAGAAGAAACAAGCGATTTCAAAATGTCTCTTAGTGCTTTAGGAAACATTGATCATTTCATCATCATTTCTTATATTTTATACACCAAACAATTAATCGAGACAGTAAATGTCATATTAATTGATTATGATGTGAATTTTATAAGGACACGGCGACATTACTTGTTCTAATGTGAAATGTAACAAAATATTTATTCTTGAAATGATAATGATAACTTAAATGACTTCACCCGAATCACCCATTTCAATGCAAACTGTACACATTTTAAATATAATAATTCATTTAAATTTTTTTAGTTTCAGTCCTACAGAACTGAATCTGCAGCAGCCACAGTGCAGCAGTAGACAGCGTTAGCGTGATGATATAAATCAGGGGGGTATTGTTGGGAAAGAGTGGTGCTGACAGGTACTTTTTGGTCCAAGATGGAGATTAACAATGTCACTTAGTCGGCCTCCTCCCACCCTCTGCATTTTAGTCCTATCTCTCTCTCTCTCTCTCTCAGCCACGTGTCTCTCGGCCACAGAGACACCGGCTCTGACCTTGATGAGGAGCACAGTAAATAAAGCAAGGGGAGGAGCGACTTGTCTCCTGGCAACGAGCCTCTGTTGGGAGCTGGCAGGTCTCTGTTGTGGCCGCCTCCCTGTCGGTGGGCCCTGCCAGGTGGATGGCGTCGTGCCCAGAACTCTTTACAAACTGAGCCTCGGTATTCACCTGATCCGAAATTCTGGGATCTGTTCCTTTACTTCAAAGCCGAAATCTGGGATCACCGTGTTTGCTTTTAGTGTCAGTGGCTAAAAACTTGTTTTCCGAACCAGGTCAGCAACTCTACTCCCTAATATGCGTTTGGGTCCAGTGCTGCACAGTATGATACAGTGGTGAACACAGAGGTCATGACAGAATCTCCCTAACAACAGCGTTAACACTCATTGTTAAAAATGAGGATGTAGAATTAAGACAAGATGAGGCCGGAGAATGTGACCGGATCATGTTTTAGGTTTTCGGAAACAGATCATAAATGCTGAGGATCATTTCTTTTGTTAGTTAGCCTGTGAAAATATTTACAAACTCTCTGGCTTACAAATAACCCTGATGATGTAATTTACCAAGCAGATACGGTCTAACGCAAAGATGCTACTCAGCGGCATTATGGGAAGTGTAGGAGCAAGCATTTTTAGAGTCAATAGTATCTTTCTCTTTTTCAATCTGTTTCTTGTCAGCTCCCAACTTTATTAAAGTGCAGCATTAAATCTATGGTGAGACACACTTTTTTACTAAAGCAGTAACCCTTCTACACCCTGCAAGAGTAAATATTGCCACAGCCTCTAGCATTCTCAGCCATAAATTGCTTTGTTTTTAACCACTTTAACAAACCCTGTGTTGTAGAAACACGTGTGTTGATGAGTGAATAGTCAAACATGGGATGAGGTAGATCTATCAAAACTGACTCAAACCAGGTTCATAAAATCCTTCAGTAACAAGTCTCGCTGACAATTGGTTAGCAAACAGCCCTGTGGGCTGTAGCCAACAACAAAACCCACCAGCTGTGCGGTTAGCTCTCAACTAGCCTCTCGCTAAGACTCCTGCATATATAGACTTACTCAAGCTCCCCTAACTAACAGCCAAAACAACAAAACCTTCCCCTCCCTAACTCTTAATCTCACAGATACTCTAATTTACACAAATTACTGTCATTTGGTAGATGGAGTGACTGACCACATGTTTACTGACACGCTGAAAATTGCAGAAGCAGCACCTGCAATAAACATCTCTTTAATAATATATATAACATTAACTCTTAGCATGTTACACAGTTTAGTTTTTTACAGGGTTAATTTAACTGTTTGTATACTGACTTGCAGAAAGTGATGTCTTTTACACGTTCAATAGAAGCAGCAAAGATTAGACAGCTTGTGATCAACAGAAAGAGGAACCAAGTAGTCAGCAGAAGCGGTGTTGGCCACAAAGCCAAAGAAGAGGCGTGCAGAAATTCAGATTAGAAGTCTGCGCCGGGTCCACAGCTCCCTCAAGACCTGCAACAGATGTTAGTGACATGTTTTTTTTTTTTTTTCTTTCATGGCTGCGAGCGAGCATCGGCAGTCATGTTTGTAATGTGTGAACATAGTGCAGGGCGGATAGTTTGTTGTTTGCAAGCTAAATACACACACACACACACACACACACACACACACACACACACACACACACACACACACACACACAAATGTGATGTATGGCATCAGTTGTGAGTAATATTTGATGCCTATGACACATCGAAAGAACACTTATGTGATGTCTTTCAATCAGGACATCAAAATATTATGGAGGATTAAGAAAGTAAAATGCACACTGCACAGATTGCTGGTTATTCAGAGCAGGCTTGGTGCAAAGGATTGTGGAGCAAAAAGCAGCAAAGAGTGGGCAAAAAATAGAAGCCACACAGACATTTAATTCAGATTACATCAACAGTACTGCCCAGAGTTTAATCGCTAAGTGATTTCTGGGAATACAAAAAAACACCTGCATGATGTCTTGATTTACTTTAAATGCACTAAACAGATTATACTGTGACTTAAATGTACATACAGGGAGGTATTAAACTCAATACCAAACAAGTTTGAATAGACGGGGCGCTGGAATATTCATCTCAGAGAGGAGAGTCCTTGGTGGGGGGCAGTGCGGTGGATCGATACTCTGCTAAACAGGGTTTCTGTTATCCATTTGGAGGGCACAGGAAGGGTTGGAGCTCCGGCTGGAGTGGAACTGAGCTCTAGCAATACGAGAACTGGAACCCGCTCAAACTGGCAAGGTATACTCTCTGTGGGCAACATTAGCCAGCTCCCCTCACAAACCCAATGACCTTGGCAGTCCGCACTGCCTCGCCAATTTGTTATATAGTCACTTATTCCCGATGAGGACGAGGAGACCAGACCAGAGGAGGGATGGGGAAAAAAAGTGCAAGGGGGAGGGAGGAACAGGGGGTTCAACTACACATGGAACCAACTTGAAGAGGCTGCTAAGAGAGTGGACTATTGTTTGGACAGGTCTGTAGGGTACTTCACTGACAAGCCAGAGTTGGCTGTGCAAAAAACATGCCATCAAAAGTTGTCCTTAGCCTCTCAGGGCTCAAGTGTTATGATAGTGTTTGGGCTTCAACTCAGCAGATAGTCATGTTTACTCAGGCTGTGCCATCATGCTAATTTAGGACACAGCTACTTGAATGATGTGTATATACTCCGCTGGTGTCATATCACAGAGCCTGGACACTTTTAGAAACACTCGCTTACATTGAAATGAAACTTTGTGAAAGTAATACCAGAGGTGTAGGTTTGAGCCTCTGTGATGAAGCTGACTTTGGCCTTCTTATCTATTTTTTTGTCGGGGGTGAAATTCTTTTCATGAATCATGAATCCTGACTGCTGTCCTAGTGTTTCAGTTGGGTGGTGTCCATGCTCCCTGGCTAACCCCTCACTGCTCTGTTGAACACAGGAAAACAATGCTGTTCAAGAATGAATAACATGCCCTTGTTGTTGTGGACCTCCAGGTCTTAAATCATGGCCAAGTTAATGGGAAATCCCAACTGGAGCTTTTATTGTCAGACATTTTTATTAGATTGCGGTTTCAGTGCACGTTTCACCGAATATTTTCAGTGCTATTTTTGACAATCTTTACCCTGCTGCTGCACCTCCCGCCGTTGGTTGCACAACTTCCTCTGTATATATGGGCATTTTCTTTCCTGTGGAAAATATTTTACCTTCCTATGAAACCGCTGATAGTATTCAAGAGTTTTTGAATCCTTACAATACATGAGTGTTGGAAGTATTTTACTTCATTAAAAGTTGCAATACTGCAATTAAAAAGTACAGGTCTTTAAAGTGAATGTATTAGCAGCAGAATATATCAAAGTGTCCCAAGTAAAAGTACCTCAAAGTTGTACTTAACTAGAGAACATACTTACTTTTATGCCATGCTAATATCATCCAGCTGTATGTGTTATGAAGGGGGGATATAAGGTCAGAAGTGTGACATATGCCAAAGTAAACCTGGCCGCTCTCCACACTCATCATGAGCTGGGCAGCCACTCCAAATCGTCTGGGTTACATCAAACCCTCATATGGCACCTGAGTGCACAAGCCGCCGTGATCCCGGCCGATTTTAAACTCTGAGCATGCATAAGGAGTTTCCCCCGAGCCAGCATCTCTCAGCAGTTTTATTAATCTGACTTTAATTTGATCAAGCACATGGTTAACGGTATGATGTGGAGAGTGAGCTTAGCAATTTGGGCTAATAAATGTGTAATATGAGTTACTGATGAATGCGAGGCCAGTTCAGTTTAACACAGACAGGAGGACAACCAATGTGGTCATTTTCCACTCCTATGAATGATTCAGGCCATCCATTGTGTCGCTGTCTTCTCTCTAGATGTGGAGCACAAGGAGGAGGACGGGGGTCATGCAGTCAAGACCGAGGTAAGATTTCTGCTCTGTTGAGTCTCTGTTCTCAGGCTGATGTAACTCTTGAGGTGTCTTTCACACTTGCCAGTGTTGTAGCTTCCTTTTTGGGGGTTGAATTACCTTTCCTGTCACAAACCGTGAATCCTCCACTAGCCAGCGTAACAGATAGTGGTGGTGCAGCTTGAACAGAAGCAAGAGTGCTTTCTTTGACATGAAAAAGGCACAGAATATGCATGGAGAATATAACTGGATTCTCTTTTATTTCTGACTTCTTTACTGGTATGTTATAAAAACATCGACCCATCTAGTGTTGTTTCCACTATTTTCTTCTTTTCTCTTACTACTTAATCTTGATTGTAGGACAGGTTGAATGCTTGAAATGGGAAAGTTTGTTGTTTTGCATGACTAGCTGGGTAGAAATTGTTCAACATTTTGGGAAACTCACTTCCTTCTTTTCTTGCTAAATTAGATGAGACAATTTATTGGTAAATATGAAGCTACAGCAAGCACCCAGTTAGCTTAGCTTAGTAAAAAGACTGCAAACAGCAGGCAGCAGCTAGCCTAGCATTGTCCAGTACAGTTTGGCAATTTGGAAAATACACGTATTTGCTTTCTTGCCGTTATATGAGAAAATTGATACTACTCTCATATCTGTCCGTTAAATATGAAGCAATATGAAGCCCCCAACCAGCACTTTTAATAATGAATACACAATGTTGCTTGTTTAATCTGTACAAAATCCATAGTGTAACAACCACAATTTTACGGGCCTGGCATTAAACATCCGTTAAAATAAACGAGATATAACATGTTCATTTGTGAGTTTTAAAAGTGCTGTTAGGCGGATTTTGTTATGTTTGGACAGAGCCAGGCTAGCTGTTTCCCCCTGTTTCCAGTCTTTAGGCTAAGCTAAGCTAACCGTCTGCTGGCTCCAGCTTCATATTGAATGGACAGAGCGGTATAGATCTTCTCATCCAACTCTCAGCAAGACAGTAAATAAGCCTTTTTCTCAAAATATAACACTACTCCTTTAAGCCTATTCTGTGTTTCTATAAACTTTTTTCCACCTACTCTTCTACAAATGTATGACGAAAGCTTGCACTGAAAGTAAATTGTGTCTGCTCCTTGCTTGACTACAAGCTTTGCATAGTCGTCCATCTTCAAGGTCCAGAAAAAGTGAGTAGTTCTCTTGCCTTTGGACTTGTGAAAGAAATGGTACCTAATGGTGTATAGATTTGAAATATCAAATACACTTGGGAGCTTCTCGAATTAGTTGATGCTGGTGACCGTGAGACTGTTGCCAGGGAGTTGTGATTAGATACTGTGGCATCAGTTCTTGCTGCCTGACCAATCACGAGCTGATAGCACCATACGGCACACCAACATGTGAGTCACCATCTTTTTAGAAATTAGACAACCCCATTGCCTCAACCGCAAATTACTCACTTGTTAACAAGAGTCTGTCTCACAGGCTCTAGTGACAGATTGGATGCACAGATTTACTACAAATCTGGATGCTTCCGTACGAGAGAAAAGTAGAAGAAAGAATCAAAAACAGGTAGCTAACTTTTTTTTTTAACACCTTAAACAGGGAGGTCGAGGCAGGCTGCGAAGGGGAGTTGGTTGGGAGATCAGCCTTCGTCAGAGGCCCGTGCCCAGAATAACCTTCCAGGCTGGTGACCCTTATTACATTAGCAAGCGGACCAGAGAGGAGTGGCTGGCCAAGTGGAAGATGGAGGTGAGTACCCCAGCTCTGTCCCAGCCACCGTAGATTACAGGGTGAGTGACAGGCGTGGACTAAAGCTGCCAGGGTCAAAAATAGGGCTTGTGGTGTGTTCAGGGCCAAGTGTATTTGATGGGTCATTTGATATCTCATGAAGGTACCATTTATTTCAGTGGACTTCCAGAGCCCTTGGCTCAGTCAGCTCCTGCATTTCCTGACTTTGCTCTTGTCTGTTGTACCAGCAGAGGAGAAATCTCATGCAGCTGCGTTGATCACATCTGTTTGATGCCTTGATATGCTTCATGCTTCCCGGATGAAAATGTTGCTGTAAATCTTTGCTTTGCGTCATTCGGGCTGCTTTTGTTGTCTCGAAGCTGTGGTTAAAAGTGATTCTGCGTTCAAGAGTCAGTTCACCTAAATCACCCAAAATATACTTTCTTGGGGCAGCTGTGCTCCAGAGGAGGTGGGGCGGATTAGCAGCCATTAATCACAAGGATGGGGGTTTGAATCCCAGGTCCTTGAACAATACGCTCAACTCTGAAGTCGCTCTCAATGGGCCAGCTTCGCCGCCTTCGGTGTGTGTGTGTGTGTGTGTGTGTGTGTGAATGAAAGGCAAACATTGTAAAAATTGTCCAGTTTAATGGTTTTGATTCACAAAAGTGTTGTCTCTTTCCAGAAACAACGTCCTCGGTAATCTGGATCATCCACCGGCTCTGTTAGCGTTCAGGCTGAGAACAGTCCTGTGTTGAAACCCGCTACATAAAGAGCTGCGTTGGTGGGCGCGTGTTGCTTCTGATATTGGTGAGGCGATGAAATCCAGGAATCTTGATGAGATTCATGAGGCTTATCAGACGCCAAAACACTGCACAGCGGTTTATAATTTGATGAGGAAGTATTTTACCCCTCAGAAAAGTTATCGGAGTGACAGTATTTTTATCTTGCATCATGACAACTTAGAAGTGAAAAGTAGAAACCTGTTCTTGACCTTAAAAAAAAAGTGCTTGACAAAACAGTCGTTCTATTTTGCAGCTTTCTGTTGTATCACTCCACCGTACTCGCAAAGCTACTAAATGGAACCTAAACCTAAACCTTTTGGTGAGATTGTTCTGTCAACTACTGTTTCCAAGGTCCAGAACAAACTTTTCATCTCATCTTAGCAACATGGACCTTAACATGTTCAAAGAAATAGAAATTTGAACATCTACAATCCTGATCCAGTGGAAAGCTTCAAAACTGATACTTGTAGATTGCTTTGTCAATATACTTTTTTTTATCGCATTCAGGATGTTCAAACAGCAAATGTAGTAACGAGCTCTGATTTCAGCGTGATCCTATGAATTCGAACATTGCTCATTACTTAGTCATGTTAAGTATGACTCCTGGTAGTAATGTGATGTAGTGTCGTCTGTTACATAATGAGGAGTCTCCGTAGTATCAACATGGGGTCTTCCATTTCTTCTGCCTCCCCGCCCCCCTCCGCTTTCCTCCGGAGAAGGCTCGGAGGGCGGCCATAAAAGTGTCTCCAGGGAGGAAATATTGCAAAATTAGCAGGACATGCCGGGGTCCCACAAGTGAAATGTCATAAAATACGAGGCAAGCAGGCAGTTCACGTTTTCCCAAACAGAGGTGGATTTTCTTTTACAAGTAGATCTGCAAGGCTGAGATTTAAGAGGATTTGCAAGATGCAAATTTTGAGTGTGCCTGTTTTTCTCATCTGGCGTATTGCAAGCTTTGATCTAATTTGCACAAAGACCGATTTGTTCTGGCGTTAAAGCACTTTCCTGAGGAGTAATATGAAGCATAGCCTTTTGGTTGTGGTTCTGCTCTTGACACAGAGCCTTTTGCTGTTGCATGTTTCTGCAGCGGGGAGGGAGGGGGGGGACACGATGGCTGAAAGGGTTACTGCCGTCTTGCACTTTCACCAGGATTTTTTTTTTCTTGTGCTACAGTGGACTTCTCCGTCTCGCCCTCTCTGTTTCCCTCCCCCATTCTTCTCCTGACCCCTCCCCCAGCTATGGAAATGAACTCTGTGCTATGGATATGAGGGTGAAGATGAGGTTTGCAGCAAATTTCCAGCCCTGCTTGCAAGACAGCCTCTTGGCTCGCTGCCAACATTTTGCAAGTCCTCTCTAGCCAACCAGAATTCCTGTCGGCAATCACCTGACCCTGAATTCCCAGACAAAGAAATGTTCATGCTTTCTTTTTTTAAGCGATCTCTTCTACCCTGAGAGTGGGGGTGAAAAAAACTCAAGCCCCACACTGGATTATGAGGGTTGCGCGCTGGTGTGTATGGGTATGTGCACTGCATTGTTTGTTTGATAACACTGGGGGATAGTGTGCATGTTTGATTAGCCTGCTTACAGCGAGGGGAATATGCTGACTTCAGGTATTTCCACGAGAGTTGTCGTAAACCATCTGCTCTGCGCGGCTTAAAGGGAAACCGGAAGAGTGAGCAGGCTTTAGCCGTGTTTGGGAAAAAGTTGCTTGCTTGAAAAAACTTTTTCCCGTGGGGTGTATATGTGCTGAAACTATTTCCTGTTTCATAGCAGCGCCTAGAAATGTCAGAGTAGTATCATTTATTTTTTAGGTCAGATATATTTACCCTAAAACTGCTGCTGTGTTTTGAGAGCCAGCGTGATTTCACCTTACATAACATTTAACTGGGAAAAAGGTGAAGTTTTTGTGTAGGCCTCAAATCCCTTTCCTTCCTATCAGTGTGTACTTTGCTCTGTTTAACTCAGGACATAGATTTACTGTAAGAAGAGTCATTTGATTACGTGAAAAGGTTTTGAAGGACTTGGATCAAGCCGAGCAGCCTCCTCAGGGAGCTTTTTTAACAGCTCCACTTGTGGATTCATGGGGAATTCTGTTTATGTATTCATGGCTAATATTCCTAATTATCTCTTAAAAGGACGCAATACAATGAGAACCAGATGGCCTATTTTGGTGTGACCCCCCCCCCCCCAAGGCCAATCGTGAAATACACAGCCATTGTAGGGATCTGTGCTAAAACCAGGCTAATGAATGCAGTAGCCACATCGCTGCACAGCAGAACCTGCCTCTTGTGCATTTTCAGACAGTATTTCCACTTTTAAAGCAGCCCCCCCCCCCCTTTTAGTTTTTCAAGGTTAAGGAGCAGCTTTTGCAGCGTTCTTGGTCTGATGCTTCTTAAGTCAGCTACAGCTGACGTGACTTAAGGAAGTTTTTATTATTGGTGTGCAGTCCTGCTCAGCAGATACGTTTAGGTCTTTGCACTGAAGACATATCTCGCTGTATTATCCATCAAACAAGTACACACAACGGTCCGTGCTGCGGCTCTCTTGCCTGTTGCGCTTGAGAGACTACTGCATTCAAAGGTCAAACTCTTTTGTGTTGCTTCAAAGGCTCGCTGTCACGTTGTGTGAGGAAGTAATGTTCAGTGACAGTTTATTTCATTCAACTTTTACCTTTAGTCAGTTTGCAGAATGCGTGTTTGTTTGGATTCGATGGCACCTGAGCTGCTGCTTTGTTTTTCTGATATCTAATTGTGTTGCTTGTCTCTGTATTACATGTGAGTTTTCAAGGCTTATGCACAACGCACTTTTGACTCTTTAAGACTAAGACATTTTCCTCGTAAAGTTAACAACATAATAATATGCAGTTGTTGTCTCATAAATAAAGCAACCTGCACAGTAAACGTGACCTTTGTGTTAACAAGTACAGCCCAGATTAGATACTTAAATATCATCTGCACACCCCAGAGACCAATATCTCTTCTCTTTTTTTCTGCCTCCCAGTGCACTCTGTCACCCCTTGAGCCCTCAGGGTATCATGCTGCACAGACCTCTAAGTCAGATTATCCCTTATTGTGCACCCAACATGTCTCTACACTCTGCCAGAGGCCTGTAAAGCTTCTGTTTTCACTCTACCCATAACAGAATCCACTGTTAGTACAGTAACTTAGGTTTTGTTTTCATGTTTTCGCATATATAACATAGTTTTTTCCAAGGTGAAAAGGTGTAGATGTTTTCACCGTGAGGCTGTTTAAACACATTTGCTCTGCTGTGTTTATACATCTATAGTATGTCTGTTGTCATTTTTGGTATTTGTCTGCAGTGCGGCGTGACAGCGGATATAAGTGGTGGTATTTCGGAGCTGTCAGTGACGGGTAGGCGTGCGTAAATGATAAAGACCGCATTGTGTCCCCGCTACCTCCTTTCCTATTTTCCCCTTCAGACTCAGAGGGCCTGTCTTGCTGGTGGAGCTGCACACACACACTGTGAGGCCCCCAAAAGGGGGACATTTACAACTGGGAAGAAGTCCAAAGAGAAATATCTGGTTCTTATAGCCACTGTACTTTCTCTCCTCCCCCCCACTGGCATTTTCAGCATCACTCTCTCATTGGCTCTGAGGAGCAGGAACCCTGGAGACTGTCTGACCCTAAACACACACAAAACAAGCACAGTAACAGTAGCTCAGCTGCTTTACTGCCATTTACTGATCTCCCGGTATACCTGTGACTACTGGTCACCAGAGATGGAGTAGCTCACGCACAGCTTTGCAGTCATTCTGCCCTTTTCTTCCCGTCTGCACCGGCAACTGCTCTCCTCAGTTGCCAATATTATTACAGATTGTTTGTCCCCATTTAGCAGTTTAATTGACATTTGTTAGTTTTTGCAGTTTACCATCTGGAACCACACATCCAAGCAGGCTGTCGAACACTAACTCCAATGTGCTTGTGCTGGAGCCAAGAGGACTAACACATATGGCCAAGGGCTTTGAACCATCCATCCAGCACTACAGTACAGATATTTATAAACCACAGCAGAGCCTCTTGATTGAAGAGCACATGTTTCTACTCTTCTGCCACCAAACCCCTCCCCATGCTGTCTAGGCACCACCTCCCCTTAAAGGCGCTATTGTTTACGAGTAGCACTGGGAGAGCGGACGGAGGACTGGGCTGTACTCTCTCTCAGTCTCGCTCCTTCTTGCCTTTTTTCTGCCTCTTCCCACACACTCAGTCCACCCCTGGACATTTACAGTGTGTGCGAGACCCGAGAACTTGAGAAAGACTTGGGGAAAGTAAGCACAGCTGTGCGGCGCTGCTCTCACGTGGAGCCTATAGTGGAGTCTATAGTGTCTCTAACACGTGTTTACATATGGGGCCGCAGATACATTTTCTGTAAGTGCGTGCGTGTTTTTGAAGAAAAGGAGTGAGAGGAGGAGAAGAAAGTTGACGTACGTGCATGTGAGGACTACCGTGTGTGTGTGTTTTGAGAGAGAGAGAGAGCGAGAGAGAGGGAGAGAGAGAGACATCAGAATGAGTGCAGCTGTTGGGGATTTACTGTGAGAGGCTTAAATCCCGGCTGCGTCTCGTCCTCTCTGATCGACCTAGCGGTTCAGTGTCAGGTACTACAAACCCAGTGAACTCTCGCCACAGCTCTGAACACTAGAGAGTTACTGTATACGTGCTGTTGATGAATGGGCCTTACAGTCGGAGATAAAACCATGTTTACAAAGGCTGTCGAGATTCTTCACTTACACAGCAGACACGATGTGCTCATCTTGGGATGTACAGCTAAATGGCTACAAATGCCATCAGCCTCTATTTATACTGGATTTGGTAGTAATACAGTTTTATTAGGAATGCATCATCGCCATGATTCAGGCAGATTATATGATTACATGTGATATGATAAAGATAAAGTATGTACAACTGAATGTTACTTAAAACTGCATTAATCAGTATCTCTGAATTAGCAATGGGTCAGGTGACTGTGTGTAATGTGAAAGGTGTCGCTCGTAGTGACAAACCCACAGGAAATGATCACCCGTCCCTGCAGTTCCCCGCAGCTCTGCGGTGCGTTTTGAGCTAATTGTTTTAGTTTTACATCAGGCGACTTTAATGCTTCGGTTTACTCTCAGCGTTCTCGTCGGTGTCTTTTTCAGCTGTTTTCAGCAAAACAAATTAAAAAACTCTGATAAAGTCCTCACACATACAGTACAGACGAAGTTAGCTGGTGGATTGCTGGTGATCATAGTGGAGCATTTAGCAGCTAAAGAGCTGGATATTTCCCTCTGGAGTAGGTGGAGACCAAAACAAAGCTAAAGGTTGACTTGGGACTATGTTCACTGGGTGGCCAGAAATACAAGTCCAATGAATGCTAATGTTTTTCTCAGTCTGCTAGATGTTTAAATAGATAATTGTTGCCATAACAATTAATACGTTCCGAACATGTCAGTATTGTGTCTACAGCTTGTTCTGATGCCTCTAAGTTGAATAAGTAAGTCAGATATTTTGCAAAATGATTCGTTATCTTACTTCCAGACAGATCAGAAGCTGGTATCACTGTCCTATCTTTGTGTCCTGTACATGTGTTTAGCTTAGCTTAGCACAAAGATGTCTTGTGGGGCTGTGTCACAAGCCTCGATACTGTCAAGTACTCAAAGATTGCACTTAATGCTTGGTCAGATCTATTTGTAAGCTTTTCTCTTGCTTTCTTTCTTGTTTGACTTCATTCCTGATTTATTTCCATAAGTCTGGTCCTATCTCAATCTTCACTTTTTCACAAAGGCTAATGTTAGCCAGAGAACATCTGGGCATCGTGACTAACATTCAGAGTTTTGTTTGGGTTTTCTGTGGTTGTTCTGGTTTAGTGTCTTTTATGTCTGCCTCGTGTTATGGCCATATTCTTTCTATTTCTTTTATAACTATTTTGTGTCAAGTTAAATCTATGTCAAGGGTTTTTTAATCTCAGTGGGAGAGAGGTTTTTCCCAAGATAAGCGGAGGTTTTCCATTTTTCTTGATTTGAATGATCTTTTTTCTTAAATTTTAAAGTACACATATATTCTATGTGCAGCTATTTGTATTAACAAGTGCCTTTTTTTGTTAAATTGAGTCATTTTGTACAGTAGACAGCTTATAGTTTATATATAAAAATGTAAATTATCAAGCTTGTATTAAACACTCAACCCTGATACACACCGGACCTGTCCTCATCACTGCTGTCACTGCGCTGTGTTTCAGGCAGAGAAAAAGGCCAAACTGATGTCAGCGATGAACGCGATGAAGGATCCCGAGGAGAATGAAACAGAGATCCAGACAGAAGAAGTCTCAATAATCAAGCACCCATCGCCTTCAAAGCAGCAGCAGCCTCATTCGCACACTCAGTCACAGCCTCAGTATCAACAGCAATCACCGCCGTCATTGCCACAGCAACAACAACAACAACAACAACAACATCAGCCGCCTCCGCAGCAGCAACAGCAGCAGCAGCCTACTGACCCCGCTTCCCCTACTGTGGCCACGACTCCTGAGCCTGTCGCCATCCTAGGTGGAGACAAGACATCCCCCAAGTCTGCAGACACTGAGCCCGAATATGAGGTAAGATCATTTTGAGCTGGATTCACACTGATTAATGTCCAGCTGTTACACTAACAGGCTTTTACAACAGAGATCTCTGTTGGGATAAAGGATTTAGTTTAATACCAGGGTTAATCCGTGTTGACCAAAGCAGCCATTCACGTTTAGGGAAGTTATTGACATCAGGTGTTTTACAACTGTCATCCTTTTGGAGAGCTGCAAGTTCACAAAGAAACCAAATATCATGTTGAGTTTTGAGGGAATGTGTATAAAGTGATGCAGAAGATGCACAGTACGTTTACATTTGATTAATGCTGCGATGGGTTGTGTGTTTTATGGAAGGTTTCTATATTTCAAATTTATATAGCTTCAATCACATGCGAAATATGTCCATAATGTATTATATAGTGTGACATTTTCTTCTGAATGTATAGAAGGACCTCACTTTCATACATTTCCCAGACTTTGCACAGGCTTTATACAACTACTTATAAAACTAATTTCATACATGTTGTGCTATTCACCAATTAATTAACAGACTGTGATTTGACTGACTATGATGACGAACTTGTCCTTGAACACGGAAAGGAAAGGTTTTAAGATATTTAAATGTGTTTATTTATGCATTCAGTTTGACTAATTGTTTCAGCTCTAATATAAATCAAAGCCCAAAAAAATCCTAATTTAGTCGACAAAAGAGGCATCAACAACTATTTTGAAAAACTTTTATTCATTGAAATAATTGCCAGAGATTCCCAGGTTCCAGCATCTCAGTTTTGAGCCTCTGCTGCTTTTGTTTATCTTTGTTAAATATGTTTAGACTCAGAAATTTGAATATGTCACCTGGGGATTTGGAAATTGTGTCACATTTATAAGTAACCATCTTTATATATTGTCATATATTGTATATTATTGGTTATATTATTGTCTTATCTGTTTGCTGGCACGAGGAAGATGCTCGACATCCTCCCTGATCCATATACTTCACATCAATTACAATTGATCTATAATCTTGTCATCCCGATTAATACTGTAATCTTACTATGTTAAGTCTGCAATGTCTATTGCATGTCTGACTATCTGGGGGAGAGGGATCCCTCCTCTGTTGCTCTTCCTGAGGTTTCTTCCATTCTTCTTCTTTTGGGGAGTTTTTTTCTCATCCGCATTGAGGGCTGATGGATAGAGGGTGTCACATGCTGTATAGAGTATAAATGACCCATGAGGCAAATATTAGATTTGTGATATTGGGATATATGAATAAGATAGACTTGACTTCCCAAAGAAAAACAAACTGAGTGTTTAGAAAGGTTTCACCATTATGCCCAGAAGCTAATACAGAGCGGATGATTTGTCTTTTATTTTGGCTGCAGGATGGTCGTGGTTTTGGCATCGGCGAGCTGGTTTGGGGAAAGCTGCGAGGGTTCTCGTGGTGGCCAGGCCGCATCGTATCCTGGTGGATGACGGGCCGGAGCAGAGCTGCTGAGGGAACCAGATGGGTCATGTGGTTTGGAGATGGAAAATTCTCAGTGGTGAGTGTTCAGAGTCAACATTAATATTGCTGTCAGGTAATTTTTTTCACCAGAAATTCAGCAAAACAACCTTCCGTTTATAGCAACAACCACACATTATAAGGAGCTTTTTTGTTTGTTTTATTTGCACAACTAATTGCTCTTTTCCAGTAATAACATAATTTATCTCCAGACACTTTTTAATTCAACAGCACCATTTTTCTATGTATTTTACAGGTCTGTGTAGAGAAACTCTTGCCTTTAAGCTCCTTCAATAATGCCTTTCACCAACCAACTTACAACAAACAGCCCACGTACAAGAAAGCCATATATGAAGTGCTACAGGTGAGAATAAAAATAAAATCTACCTATAAACGTTTTCAGTTCTTCAAAGGAATAATTTGACATTATGGTAAATGCACTTATGACTTTCTTGCAGAGCCAGGTGAGAAGATTGATACCGCCTTTTCATGTCTATACGCTAAAAATTAAGCTAGAGCCAAGAGATGACTAGTTTAGTTAGCATAAAGACTGGAAGCTGGGGGAACAGCTAGTCTGTCTCTGTACAAAGTAAAAAAAAAACTCCTACTAGCATCTAAAACCAGGCGCTGTTCGTGCACTGTCAATAAAACCATACAAATATTATAAAAAATTCAGTGTAATTATCAGAGGCAGATACAGAATTTAAAAATAAATGCTTAGATGAAGAATAGTGTGAAAATAATAATGATCCTTTTTGGGATAGTACTGTACGTACCTGAAGTCTTTTGTTGAGACACTGACCGCACTGAATCAGTATATGATCATTTCTGTAGGTATATTGAGGATGGACTTCTTTCATAAATGTTTTTTGTGGATTTGTAGGCGGCTAGCACCAGGGCAGGCAAAGCCTTCATGGCCTGCCCTGACAGTGACGAGACAGAAACCTCCAAGTCAGTGGAAATGCTGAACAAGCAGATGATTGACTGGGCTATGACAGGATTTCAGCCCACTGGACCCAAGGCCTTAGAGCCACCAGAGGGTAAGAGGAAGTTCATATTATGAAGCTTTAATTGTTGGACTCTTGTGTAAGTTTGTTGCCAGAAAATGGGTGTCTTGACTTTTTATATTTCCAAGAAAGGTCCCAAGTGTATCATCTCCTCTATTTCTCATAGATCAGCGCTATTAATGGACTTCCTCAACTACAACATTCTTGAATTTAGCACATGATTGCATTAGTCATAATGTTGCCTGTAATATTAATTGTCTGATATCCTGTGCACCCCAGAGGAGCGTAACCCATACAAAGAGGTTTACCCTGAGATGTGGGTGGAGCCTGAAGCAGCTGCCTATACGCCTCCTCCTGCCAAAAAGCCTCGCAAAAGCACAGCAGAGAAACCCAAGGTCAAAGACATCATTGATGAGAGGACACGAGGTAAGGTGCCTCATTTATTAGGTTAAATAGGAGTCATGAACCCCATATTCCTTCCCTTGGGGAGGACTCAGCAGAGTTGTACATCAGACTAAAGTGCTCAGAGAAGTCATGTGTGGAGTGTGTGGAGTCATGTGTTAGAGTGGCAGGTTTAAGATGAAAGTGAGTGATGTGACAAGGCATTGTCATGGGAATTAGTACATGATTCAGTAACATAACAGACACCAGTGATGATAGAGAAGCGTTTGTTAAAATTTGTTTTGGACTTATTATTACGATGGTTTTATGTTGTTCTTTTATTTTGTTTCATTCCACTATGTTTTATCATTCTCTGAAATTATTGTTGCATTTCATGGTATTGCATTAAATGTGCACCTATAAGGTGATGCTATAGATATAAAGTTTACTTACTTATTGACTATAGTGTGTTTTAAATTATGCTAAAGCTAAATGCTTTGAAGCTTTCTATAGTTTACAACCTCTCATATACCGTACCAGTCAAAGGTTTGGATACATTTTTCCATTTAAGTGAATGGGAAAGTGTGTCCTAATACCTAATAAATAAGATTGATTGTATATATTTATGCATTTATAACAGATCATTTATAAGATTTATAAGATATTTGTTTGGGATTTACACAGATGGTTATTTGTATTTTTTTCTGTTGATCTGTGTAATTAAATAAGCTTAAACAACAACTAAAATTATAACTGTTGACCTTTACAAATGTAGTGTGTCTGTAATGGAGTGTCGATTTTGATAACCTACATTTCTCATCAGGTGTATCTTGTGTTGTATTTTCAGAGCGGCTCGTTAATGAAGTGAGGCAAAAGTGCCGCAGTATAGAGGGTAAGTGATGTGTCCTCTGTGTGCTCTAGGTTGTAGCAGCACTGGGGGGGGGGGGGGGGATGAGGGAAGGTGTGTGTGTGTGGGGGGGGTGCTCTCAGGGGATGAACACCTAGATTCCTTACACTTGCCCTTGTTGTTGAGAAGCAAAGCAGCAGAAATGTATGCGTCTGTGTTAATAAAATGATGAAAGAGTAAAGATGAAGAAATAACATTTCCTTGATTTTTCCTGGCTCCCTTGTGAGTTCTCTCCAAATATACCAGCTAATCTCATTAGATCTACATCTGCGTCACAGCTGTTCAAATAATTTCAATGAAGTGTGAAGTTTGGAGCATCGCAGAGTGTTCACACCTCTCTGACCTCCCCTCCGCCTGTTAAATACTGACATACTGCTCTTCTTTCTACAGACATCTGTATCTCTTGTGGAAGTCTGAATGTTAGCCGTGAGCACCCGCTGTTTGCTGGAGGAATGTGCCAGGGCTGTAAGGTAAGCTGTGCTAGAGGTCATTAAAAGTCTGGGACTCAACTCCAACTACTGTGTCGTAAAAACTTCACAGCTCCTTTCAAAGCTAATAATAAGCTGAACATATTTTGAACAGCACCTGATGTGACCCAGTAAAAATTTCTGTCTGAAATATGTCAGACTGCTCACTTCTGATTTGTTTTATTTGGCCTTTTTTCACAGAACTGCTTCCTAGAATGTGCATATCAATATGACGACGATGGTTACCAGTCGTACTGCACTATCTGCTGTGGAGGACGAGAGGTGCTCATGTGTGGAAACAACAACTGTTGTCGGTGAGGTTTCTACTTGGTTCTACTGTGTAATGGAGACAGGTGCTAATAGAAACCACAATAGCTACAATGTTTTCATCAGCAGTGTAAAAAAGAAGCAATATACTGTAATGTAGTGCAAATTTAGGTGAATTTCTAGTAAATCAGCTAAAGAAAATTTTAATTAGTGCACATTTCCATCCACTAGCTGTTGTGTAAATATTAGGAGTTGAATGCAAGAGGTAGACTGTTGGTGGTTGTAATTATACAGTAGAAAGTCATTAAACTGAAGATTCAGCAATCAGTGGTACTGTGAGTTTAGATGATGGCATTTGCGTGACATTTTGATATTAACTTGCTGCCTCTCTAAACTCCCGAACCCCATTTAAAACCATTAAAAATGTGTCTTGAAGATGTAAAATGAAATAAAAGTGTGGCATGTTTCTGGCCTCTGATTGATTTAGAAATTGATTTTGAGGAGGAGAGAGCATCTGTCATTTTCATTGTACAGCCTCCTTTTCACTAGCAAGGAACACACCCTCCATACGTTTAAAAGATTTATTGAACATAGGTACATTTAGAATTTTTGAATATTGATGATGGTTTGGGGAAGCTTCGTGGGGACGTCCGCCGTGGCACTCGGGTACGACGAACCCCCTTTAGGACCCTAC
>JAVQJL010093700.1:0-19190 GCA_036024295.1 Nannoperca obscura
ATGTTCTGTTCCCCTTCATCTGTTTCCAGAGGTTTAAATACCAAAGTGAACCAGACGTACGATCAACTTATTGAATGAATACAAGCTCTGATCTCAGAGGAACACGTTGCTGCACGGTGGTGTTTCCACTGCAGCAGACCGTATCTCTAACACAGGAACAGTATTCAGCGAGTGCTTCACACATTTCTTACTGCACTTGTAGCCGTCTCCCTGCAGTCTACTGTAACATCAACCGTCTGACCCCTCCTCTACACTGCCTGCACCTCGCACTGATCTGAAGGCCAGACTCTGAAGCCTTGTTGAGGGTGGAGTCTGCAGCGTGAAAGACAAAGACAGCTTTAATTAGCATTGCTATTAGCATTACTTATTATTATTATATTAACTAACTTTACATTGCTATGTAGAACTGGACGTTCTCCTTCCCCCTGCTCTCTCTCTTTCAACCCAACCAGTCAAGGCAGATGAGCGCCCACCTAGAACCTGGTCCTGGTCCCGCTCAAGGTTTCTCCCTGTTAAAGGGAGTTTTTCAAGCCATTGTATATATAGTTTTGTAAATATAAGAGTTGGTCTTGACCTGCTCTGTACGAACAAGTGTCCTGAATAACTGTTGTGATTTGGCGCTATACAAATAGAAAATTAGAAAAGCAACAAAAACTACCACCCAACCGTCCTCAAAGAGTCAATAATCATCAGTTTGTGTTGTTACATGTTTATTGGTACATACATGTTTCACAGCTGCTATGTTAGCTAACATTATGGGATAACATGGTTCCTCTTGATGTAAAATCTATAAATGAGCGATAATAAAGCCCAGCAGTACACATGCTCAGCCCGAGGCTACGTTACATGATGCGTTACTTAATAAACCCTCCTGGAGACGTGGAATGTGACATGTTGAACCTGTCGGTACAACAATGGTTAAAGCTGAACACACAGGAAGGTACACGCTGGTAATATGAGATGACGAGCTGCTTCTTCCTCTTCATGTGCTCATGGTGACCTGGATGAACTGAGGAGAGAGCGAGAGCAACAGTCAGCTGTCAGTCTCGTCAGGTGTCACTGTTGCACCGTTTAAAGCTGCAACATTAAAGTGAGTTGTTGGCAAACAACGAATCCTCCAGCAGACGGAAGCAGGATCGTTAGCTTGTCGTTGTATTGACTTGCGTTTTAGTGGTTTTATTATGAATATCTGTATATGTTTGTCCTTTTGTATGAAAGATATCTGGCTAAACTTGGCCATGTTGCAGTTAAGACGGAGAGTCAGAGCTAGCTTCAGATGTTTCCCTTACTGTGGTTGCTAAGGTCTTTTGTGCGACGGTTTAATTACTTTAAGGGATTTCTTAAGTATAAAGCAGGAAACCTTAAATACTAAGGTGAACATTTTAAGGGAACCTTAAGGAGAAGGCTTAAGGGCCCCAGGAGCTTGAATCCAGACACAGTTCTCCTGTGCAGCTGTGATGTTTGATAGCAAGCAACATTTTAAAGCTTTAGAAGATGAAAAAAGTTGAGGAAACTTACATCGTCATACTGAAATGTGGCCATGCCGGCTTGGTTTGAGTCTCTCCTTCGGAACTGATCTGAAAACACACACACAGTTAAAACAGCATGACATGATGAGCATTTTAAATTGTTTCATTGCAGATTCTGAAGCATTGGTCAGATTTTTGGAGCTCTGAGGGGCCGTTTGTTCAGTTTTCTAAGTGTTTAATCCAGAAGTAGCAGAAAGCTCCTCTGTCTAAAACATACATCAGATCCATCAGTGAAAGGCTCAAACACACGGATTGATCTACGAAATCAGCTGCCAGTGTTGGTTCAGCTGTGGGGGTTTAAAGATGCAGTCCTCGGCCCACTCACCAGTCAGGGCTCGGAGTCTGACGCAGCAGCTCATGAAATCATCGAAGGTGATTCTGCCGCCTCCGCTGTAGCGAATTAAGATGCTGTTCAACGCCTGCGGGCTCAGATTATAACCTGCATGGGAACATTAACATTTTACAGAGTGCAAACACCTAACATTTGCATATTTTTCCCCTTTTATGTACAGGTAAACGAAGGAGAACATCTCTTGTGTTAGATTTGAAACAACGTGCCCATGGAGGTGAGGGCGTGCTGCATCTCCGGGCCCTCCACCGTCCCGCTGCGGTCCTGGTCGTAGGACGCGAAGGTATTCCTCCAGCCGTTCAGAACCTGCCACAGTTCCTTGAACTCCTTAAAGCCCATGGTGCCGGACATGTCCCTCTGAGACGAGTCAGTCAGGGACCCATCACACACGTTTTAGTGTTAGTGTTGCTAAACTTCATAGTGTCCTGATGTTGCTGGTAGTACGGGCACCACATGATGAATACCAAACTCAAACGTTGTGTGATAACATTCAAAAACACTTTAAGTGTGTGTGACAAGAAACTCCCATCCAGTGAGTGAACCTCCGTGATTGGCTGATGGGTGAAGGATACATCCAGCATGTTGATCATCAGTCTGCAGGCGTCCAGGCTGAAGGCTGCAGGAGGAGAACAGGCTGTAAGCAGTGGGCAAATCTAACAAGATCATTTACACGGAAATGTTGCACGAATTTAATGGTGTAAATAGTGATTTTATCCTTGTGCAGTCTAGTCTTTTGTTATCTCAACAATATGCAAACTGCCATCTCCCCAGATTTATGGGAAGGGTTGACAAACCAGCTGCACCAGTTCTTTAAATCAGATCTCATTAAGCATTATGCAAGAAGTCTGCACGTTTCTACTCAGGAGACTGAAAACATCCCACTGCAGGGGTTCATATCTGTGTAATTATACACTGATAAATACGTTGACATTGAGCCTTTATTAGCAAGAAGAGCTGTAATGATTACTTGATCGAAACAAAATTAATCGCCAACTGTCGGGTTTTTGGACGGTTAGTCATAAAAGAAGCTACTTGAAGACGTCACTTTGGGCTCTGGGAAATTGTGATGAGCATTTTTCTAATGTTTTGACATTTAATGTTTAAAAAGTGGCTTCATGCACATTTGATGTGTTCAATGCATGCTGGGCCACCGTGTCTCAGACTTCCAGTGCGTATTTAATTTTCTTTTAGAAACAGCCCAGTGTTCTTACGTTTGTACGAGCCAGAGATGCCAGAGTGTGTGAGGCAGCGCTGCAGCTCGTCTGCTGAGATCTGTCCATCCTGTCAGAGGACGCAGGGAAATGCCACAGAACGGTTAGATAAACAGGAAACTGTGCAAAGATCTGAGAAACACCAATACCCCAATACTGAAGTGTTGCTTTGAGCTTTGTGGAGGTGCCGTACCTGTCCAGCTACAGCTGAAAAATATCCGTACAGAGGATCCTGCTGCAGAGAGACAGGAGACATGAAATCACGTGAGCGAGAACATGTGAGGTCTTGAATATGCAAAACAGAAACGTTGTGAACGCTCACATTGCCTAAAAGGACAAAAAAAGACCATACAGACAGAACGAGCCCACCGTCCTGCACAGTTTCATCCTGTCACTACCTGACGAAGGTCTCAGTGACTGAAAGGGAGTTGAAATGTCGAGGCTGCGTTCAGGAAGCTTTGTTGGCCTTTTGTAACCATGTATTTGAAATCTAAAGCCGCTGCAGAGTCCGTGTGACAGAGCTCGGCTTGTTTCCCCTGTTCACTCATTCACAATCAGTGCCAGCTGGATGCATGCCGAACATAGTCCACCAGAGCTGACTCAGAGAGTGTGTGTGTGTGTGTGCATGTGTGTTGAAACGCTGAAAAGGCTTGAAATGATTGATCTGATTATCTTGTGTATGTAAGTGTGTGTGCATGTTACTCGGGTCTTGTAAAGAAGAAACCCCACCCTTCCTCACCCCAAGCCCATTGTAATTATTCCACCATAAAACACACACACACACACACACACACACACACACACACACACACACACACTAAACGTGCGTTTCAGTTGTTAAGAAGATATCTGGTTACAAGAGTGTGCAAAGTATTCTTCAAGAGAAACATTTAAAGCCAAAACATCAAGTAGACAAGTAAACATCTAGAAAGTTTCCCTGAAAACAAAATGTGTATTCTGCTGTAAGTTAAAGTACTAAAAGTTCAGATTTAGCATTTTAGCATTCTGGGGACCGAAACACCTGATTTCAATCAACTCGACCAACTGCCGCACTGTTCGGACAGGGTATCTGTCCCGGGTCGGTGGTCGCTGGACGGTGGATGTATACAGATTCTAGCGGACTCTTACCGCTGCTGGGGCTCCACCGGGGGCACCGCCATATCCTTGATAGGCCATTTTTTTAATAAAACAAGAAAAAAAAGTCTTGGAAATCCAGAAAAACGAGGAATGCTAATCCAAAAGGGCACCGCGGTTCCGCCTCCGCTGAGTTCAGAGGGCGTGTCAGCCGATGTACACAGACGCCGAGACACGACGACAAATATAAAGTGATTATGAAGAGATTATAAAGTGCTGTAAATTATCCCGGAGCACTAAGGAAGGTCTAAATCTAAATATACCGGAATAAACAGAGCAGATTAGAGAAGGAAACAGGCAGAATTAAATGGAAAACCGTTGGGATGGGTGGTTAAATGTCCTGTTTCCTCAGCGCGAGCCACCTCTCTACATTCTGATTGGTAGCGAGTGACCATATGACCTCTAATCGGCCAATCGGATCAAAGCGCTAGCTACAGAGCTAACCGCTTTTAGCAGCAGTTAAAAACAATGTCATTAAAACTAGATTAGACACGCAGCAACAAAACACACTCAGCTGGTAATTTATTATGTACAATTAGATAAATTAGAGGAAGAAACAGGCAGATTAAAAAAAAAAGGAAAACCGTTGGGATGGGTGGTCAAATGTCCCGTTACTTTCATCAGCGCTAGCCTTCTCTCTACATTCTGATTGGTAGCGAGTGACCACATGACCTTTAATCGGCCAATCGGATCGAAGCGCTGGCTACAAAGCTAACCGCTTTTAGCAGAAACTAGATTAGACACGCAGTGACAAAACACACTCAGCTGGCAATTTATCAGGTACAATTAGATAAAACTAATGCAGTCTAATACGACAGGCCTGCAATACATCCAAGCACACATGGATATACTTTATACAGCCTATCTACTTCATGTACATTCAGTATTTATTTACAGTGTACAGTGTATGTTGTTGGGTGATATATTTATATATATATATATATATATATATATATATACACCAGTTTTTTCACCTGCTTGTATGTGAAGTTTATAATAGTTCTGTGTTTATTTTTTTACCTTTTATCTTTATTCAATTTCCCCCCCTTGTTTTTAGCTGTATGTCTCTTTCTATCTGCATTTCTATTGAAACTGTGTATGTACATTGAGAGTACAGATATTTGGCCAATAATGCTGATTCAGATTTCAGACTCAGATATGATCAAAATAAAAGCAAACATGTTGCTCAGAGTGATGGATTAAGGTCTCTTAAAGTTGATTTTTCTATACTGTAGCTCAGTAAATGGATGTCTTAGAAGTTGAGCACATCACATTCATGAATCTAAAACACTCCCATTTGGTCTGCAATATAGAAAGGGGTAATGTAAAATATACTTTATGTGCAGTAAATGTTCCTTTAATGGAAGGCATTACACCATGGCTGATACAAGCTGCCCAATCAGCGTGTTCTCTAAGGTGATACATGCAGTCCCTCCTGCTGCGTGCAGCTCCGGTCCAGAGGAAACCCATCTGTGGCTTCATCTTTGGTTTCAGAGCTGGAGCAAGAGAAAGAGGAGCAGGGGAGGAAGACAGTGATTTCACCTCATGGAGGACACTGGAGGTCAAGCTCGGGCTGGGATGTACAGACATTATCCTGACTGTTGGGTTTGGTCGCCCAGACCTCCTCTGTGTCTCCATCCTCAGCATGCAGGGAGCCTTGCTTCAGCCGTGCTGAGCCACCAAGAGGAAGAGGAGGAGGAGGAAGAGGCAGGACAGCATCCTACTGTTTGCAGCTGCACTACAGGTAGGTTGAAGATAGATTATATACAATTCTTCTAATTTACATGTAGAAATTATGTTAAAAGTAGCAGGAAAAACAAGAGAAAATATGCATTATTATACAAGTGGAAAGTATGTGCTCTCTGTGTTTTGTTCTGTTGTCATTATTTTCTTCAGTTTTACTCAGTATGCTTTATTTACAGGTGAACAGTATTGCCAAAGCATCAAGGATAGAATCAATACAGAAACAATTAACAATATATTAACACAAGAACAATGAAAAACTATGTTGAAGTCTTTTTATAAAAGAAAAAAAATGTAAAATGTATCGTAAATGTCAAAAACAAAGACATGAAGCTGCGAAGTAAATGTTCACACATCTCTCTTTCAAAAGAGATCCTGACCTCAATGAGACACAACACACAGCATCAAAACTAATTGGCTCTAAATCCATGTTTGTGTTTGGAAAACCTGGAAAACCTCCCACTCTCTGCTGTGTGTGCATGCATGTGTGCGTGCATGTGTGTGTGTGTGTGTGTGTGTGTGCCAGTATATAGAGATGACTGGTGACTTCATTCCTCCTCCAAACTCCAAACCCAGCTGGTCTCATCAGCAGGTTACAGGAAACAGACGGATCAGACATATGATCAGCCATTACGTGCAGCTCAAAGCCAAGCGCCTGCATGTTTGTGTGGTTTATGTGTATTTAAAGTGTGAATTAAATGGCCTGTGTGAAAAAACTATTATTTAAAAATATGTATTTTGATAGTTATCATGAGCCAGGCCTTGTTCCACACCTGTACCTGCAGGTTGTGATGACGTCATCAGTCAGGCTGCTGATGCTCAGTGGTCCTCCTCGGAACCTCCCATCCACTCAGGGGTCCCCAGCAGCTCAGGTCTGTCCGGGCGAGGTCCTGGTGCTGCATCTTCACAGCAGCCAAAAACAATGATTGATGCTGATGGGAGCGACGTGCCGCTGCATTTCATTGGTGGTCGTTGCTGCGCGGCTCCAGGGATGGAGACCCAGGGATGTGTGTGTGTTTATGGGCAGAGGGAGCCAGAAGGTTTGGGTCCCTGCTGGCCTGGATCTCCATACGTCTACTACGGAGGTGAGTGTTCACCTGGCGTTTCCTGGTGTCTGAACTTTCTTATTTTCTGAATGTTTTCTGGTTGTGATAAAATACTTTCTTTCAATTTCTTTTAAAAAAAGAGTTATTCAGGGGTGAAAAAGTGGATTAACATGTTCCATCAACGCAATTAAACGCAGGCACACAAAACACACACTTAGCACCAACTGCGTTGATTGTAGTTCTACACAGAACAGTGTGAGCAATCTAGGAACATCTTAAAATCCCCTTTATGCATTCCTCCTAAAAAAGAGCACAACTAACCTCCAGTTAATCAGTTATTCTGAATGTTGCAGCACTGAAAAACATATTTTTTTCAATCCCAGTTTGTAAAACCCAGTGGAAAACCTGACAAGTTACAGGTTGTTGAGGTTAAGAGTTTTTAAATGTAGTCAGGCTTCATTATCATAGTGCACACTAGTGTGACTTTGTGTTGCTGTGTGTGATGCACTTCAAGCAAGTATTTCACACCCTTGCAAGACAACATGCACAGGCAGACATTTTTACATAAATTAAAATGCACTTATCACCACCCATCCATTAAAATATACTGTACACAACAATGTGACAGAACAGCAGTGTTATCTGACTGACTGCAAGACAAGTCCTCTAGTAGACAGAAATCTCAAGAATGTAGGAGTAACTGTGTAAACAATGTTCTTTTGAATAGAAATAAATGTTATACATGGGGTTAGCAATAAATTCAACAATTCACTTCTGCAGACTCAACTGAAAGTCTTCTCCTAGGATAACCTATTGGTCATTTGTAATACCGTGGGTGTAGTGTGCCATTATTACAGAGAACGGTTAAACGCCTACAACAACATCCTTGTGTTTGCTGCATGCAGTGAGGAGGAACCTGGTGGTTGGAGTGCAGGTGGTGGAGGAGGTCGCTGTTGAAGACACTCTAGAAGTCATGTAAGTACATTATGACAGTTATGCCAATCGTACCACTAATACAACTGTTTCTATGGTATATCTGGCTTCTCTTAATTCTCCATCCTATAACCTTTATGTCTGACACAGAGCAGTGTGAATCACAGCAACACAATCATACATGTTTGGTTGAAAAACATGGTTTCTGTCTTTTCTCTTCTCAGAACAGAGGACATATATACAGATGATCAGATGGATCCCGAGCTGCTGCAAGACGCCCAGCTACACCCAACATGAACCCCGAGAAACTTTCAGCGTGTCCTGTTTGGACTGTATACACTGTAAACAAATATATTCATCACATATTTGTCCAATTTGTTTGTATTTTATATATTAAGCTTATCACTGTTGCTGTGTAAGTGTGTTTTTGACATGCTGTTTATCTTTTTTTTTTTAATAAATTCCACTGTCAACTAAAATAATTTACAACAGAAAATAAAGCAATAAAAAATGATGACTTGTTATGAATGATTATTTTTATTTAACTACCTAAAAGCATACTATAATATAATATGATAAAATATAATATAAAATAATGGACTTCAACTACCAGAGTGCATCGCTTCTGTTCTCCCGCTAACTCATCGGCATACGTCATTACGTCGCGCAGAAAAATGGCCGCCGCAAGTGCAGTAAAATCAAAACACCGATGATTTCGGGGTTAATTCTAATCTAATGTGTATTTAAATCCTTAAAATGTCGGAACCAGCAGAAACACAAAGTCTCCAGGACCGACTGGACCGTCTGCAGGAGCTGACAGACTTCACAGAGAACTGCAAACAACAGCTACACGATATATTTGAGACGCTGGGATGGTCGCCGGACTACAAGGACCAGGTACGTTAGCTAACAGTTAGCTTAAACGGTAGTTTAGCTAGCGTTAGCGTTTAGTCTTCAGTCAAAATAAAAAGTAATCTGTTGAAAATGAATCTTTGACTTTTCGTAGCTAAACAATGTTATCTTATACAGATGCGCAAGAAAAGTGCCGACGGACGCCGAGCCGTAAGGTTTACATTAACGTTATTATAATGTTTACTTATTAGCTTGAACGGTCGACGTTTAATCGGTTAACTTTAGTTTTCTGTCCGCGTTAATCTCAGTGTAAAGGTGGTTTAAGTTGCACCATTTTACAAAAAAAATAAGTATAAGTATAAAGATATCCATAAACA
This sequence comes from Nannoperca obscura, assembly GCA_036024295.1. Classification (NCBI taxonomy): domain Eukaryota; kingdom Metazoa; phylum Chordata; class Actinopteri; order Centrarchiformes; family Percichthyidae; genus Nannoperca; species Nannoperca obscura. The sequence continues at coordinate 9,175 of JAVQJL010093700.1, forward strand.
TAACATTTCTGTTATTTGTTTTTTTTTGTCTTCTTAAAACTAAATGGAAATGCACTTTAAAGAACCAGCTGATTTAAAGGTCTGCCGGAGCTGTGTGTTGATATGAAACCAGGAAGTCCAAATGTCCCTGTACAGGTTGACTAACACACAGCCAGTGCTTGTCTGCTTGAAATTTTAGATCAAACATATATTTGTGTGTGTGTGTGTGTGTGTGTGTGCGCAGACTGAAACACAGATTCGAGCATGTGAGAGTCATCATATCTGAGTAATTCACAGCTAATGTTCCTCTGGTGTTTTCTCAGGAGGCAATGGAGCAGTGTCCCTACGACTCCAACCACAGAGTCCCGATCAGGAGCATGGAGAAGCACAAAGTGTCCTGCAGCCGCCGCAGGATGGGCTACTCCACCGTGGAGCAGGTAACAACGACCTGCTAGCAGCTTCTCTTCATCGTGCGGCGCACTGAGCTTCACTGGTAATGATCATTAACAGGGCAATAAAAAGTAGTTTGGCTCTTTTGCAGGCGGCGATGTTGGACCCTTCTGTGTGTTATGAGAACAGCAGTGTCAGGAGCTTTACGATGGGTGAGTCATTATTGATGACTGTGACTGTTTATCTAATCAAGGCAGAGGGTTCAGTGGACTTGAGTGTGTAGATGTTCTGGAAAATAACAATCTTTGTTCCTTTTTTATTTGTAATTGCTGTTGATGGGCATGTTGTGTTTTTTTTCTTGCCCTGTTGATAAATGTTTTTGTAATTACGTTGTCTAAAGAAACCGTTAAAGGACGGGACAGTTGAACGGCGTTATCAAATGTTATTTTGATATATAAAGATCTTGTAATTGGTTGATATTCAGAACATTCACATACCTACCTCCTGTCCTGGCAGCCGGTTCTCTTTGGTAACGTTTTTCATCTTTACTACATGGTGAAACTTAAAAATAGAAATGAAATGTGTTTGTTTTACTCACTTTTCAGTTGTCATCCTGTCATTTCCTCCATGCAGACAAATCCACCCAGCACCAGGTGATCCTGCAGGCCAGATCTGCTGCACCGCTGATGAGGATGGAAGGAGTCTTCTGGCAAGGTGTGAGCTTAATTTGTGACAGCTCAGTGCAAAACGGTGTCCTCTGTTAGGATTACCACCCTGACCACAGACCAGGCAGTTTCATTAGAAGAGACACCGTTAGACGTCTCAATCCAAGAACGTTTAGTCTCTCCGTCCAGATGCAACGACAGACCACTAGATGTCAGTAGAGGATTATCTTGTGCTGCTACCCTCTCTAACTCATCGCTCGACGTTTGCTCCTTCTCCACCTCCACCTGCCTCCTGGCCCCCTAAATATTAATCCCAGTAAATAAGAAGCTTCTGTAACTTTCAGATCTTTTCTTAATTCGGGATTGTCGCCTTCATTTAATGTCATTTTGTGTGTTGTGTGTTCTGTTTGCAGCGACAGGGGTGAGTATTAGAGAGGAGCTGTCTCTAGAAAGTTCTGCTGCTCTGGTTCAGGCGTGCCTGATTATGTGCAGTATCCTTTAACATCATATCCTTTCAAACCACAGGGCTGGGCTGGGACACACACACACACACACACACACTCACTCACTCTCTTTTCCCTTTACGTGTCGGGAAAGAATTCACACATTCAGACTTGTCAGTCAACATTAATGTGGATATGTGGCAGGATTTACCCTGAATGTACAAAATATAGACTTCATGTTTTTTAAGTTTCAGCTAAAAAGAAACTGAGCAGGAACAACTTAAATTACAATCACATCTGTGATGTTTCCATGTTGTAGGGAGATGATTAGCTTCTCTATCAGATGATACTGTGATCTGTGAAATAGACCCAGAATCTATGATGATAGTAAGAGCTTCAGTCTGGTTCCAGAAGACTCATTTCACAGGATAAATGTTTCATCCTGCCAGTTATATTCAATCAATATCATTTCTTTCCTCTGTGTGCTGAGTCGCCGACGTCTCTGCTTCAGTTTAGCTTGTGTCAAATTTAAATGGTAATGTTGTGCAATTGGAGCCATTTTACTTTCCCCAGAATCTAATGTAATCCAGTTGTGTGTGAAGGTGAGAGCTGCAGCGTGAGGACGAGTAACAGTTACAGCCGGACTCGTTTAATGAATTATCTGACACGATGTTTTGGAATAATCATGGTGTGTAAAGCCTCTCTGGTCCTCCATCAGGTCAGTACTCGGGCCAGCCTGTCGACGTGCCTGAGAACCACAAGCGCGCGGCATGTGACCTTACTGTGGCCGACCGATTGGCTCTGTACGATCATGTGGTCAGCGTCTTCGGCCAGCAGAAGGAAGCTGCCTCCTCCAGCAACGATGATCTCTACGTAGATCTGGTGTCCAAACTCCAGAAGGGTAAGGCCTCCAAGAGCCTCCCAAACATCCTGGTATCGGCTCACCTGCACATGAAAAACAAGGGCGCGTGTGCGTGTGCGTGTGTGTGTGTGTAGGTGACGAACAGAACGAACCAAAGTCTCACCTGGAGCTGATGGCAGAGATGAGGGACTACAAGAGGCGGCGTCAGTCGTACCGAGCCAAGAACGTTCACATCACCAAGAAGTCCTACACGGAGGTACGAGCGAGCTACAGGAGCATGTTTGCCTGGTTCTTTACCCATAATCCCGCTGTGTGCTGTCACTTTTTCAGGCGTCTGTGTGCTGTTATTTGCTGCCTTCAGAGTGGCTTTGTTCTGTGTGGGAGGTGGGACGTGCAAACAGCGTGCGTGCGTGCGCCGCACAGGTTGAGTATTTGGGAGCAGGTGGCCCGTCTGTTTTACAAAATGAAGTGATTATCTGGCATCACTGTGATCATTCAGGTGATCAGAGAGGTGATCAACGTCCACTCACAGGAGCTCACCAGACAGTGGAGAGAGGAGGACGAGGAGGAGTCGGCCAGATCTGAACTGTCCTCCCACAGGTAGACCTCTGACCTCTGACCTCCGACCTCCCGACGATCAGTTTCCTGTGATGCATACTGACGACTGACGTTGTTTGTCTTGTCAGGCGTCGGCTGGATGACAGGCGCTCGGCGTCGTCGGAGTCTCGTCACTCCCACAGCAGACGCCATCGCAGCCGCCAGCGAAGCCAAGACCGAGAGAGCAAGAAGAAGAGGAAGAAGAGGGAGAGGTGAGGAAGGACACGTTGACCTGTAACGACCTTTAAATGAGTCAGTGTCTACGTTTTGTTGCTGAAATAGAATCTGCTCTCACTGTTGACTTTGTGAATCCTGGCAGGAATTCCCGCTCCCCTGATGACCACCACCACGACCGGAAGAAGAAGAAGAAGAAGAAGAAGAAAGACGAGAAGGAGAAGTGATGTGCACGTCAGATCAGATGAAGTCAGGTGTCATTATACATTCAAGTTCATAAACGTGGCTTTTGTAAAGAAACAAATGGGAATAAAGTTTTGGGAAACAACAACGTCAACATTTTGAGCCTGTCAGTGTCTTACTGTTATCACATGACGCACCGGCCCCGCCCACCTCTGCCTGATTGGCTGGAAGACTGCGTGGAATGTTGGACTGGGGTGTCATAGCTGGCACGCTTTTATCACGGGGTCAAAGGTCGCTGTTGTTTCGGTGTTCGCCTTCAAGTGTTGAAACAATGTTCCTGCAGTCGTTTGGAAACCCTGGAAAGTCTTTTAATTTGAAATTGTTTTAGAAAAATGAAGAAATTTAGAAACTTCAAATACGCAGGTCGTTATTTTAAAACCACGCATGATCACGTTATGAAGCGACATTCCTCTCAGTTCATATCTGCTGCAGCTCACAAGTCTTTTCACAATTCATTCATTTGCTCATTAGTTATTTTCCACACGAATTGTCTCAGTAATTGTAATTTTCCAGAGCTCCAGGTGACGTCATTAAAGGTAGACGAGTTGGAAACATCAAATGTTCGTGTGTGCAGTTTAAACTAATGAATTTAAATGAAACCTCATTACGATGCTGTCTGTCGTTCCGTGTGTGTTTAAAAGGGAACCAATGATTTGATATAACAAAGGTTGTTTTGAAGAAATTGGGACGAGCAGCAGAAACAAATGTGTAGGATCCATTTTGAGCAAATAAAGTCTTAAAACTTCAAACAGTTTTCATTGTAATTCGATGCAGATGATTCAAACACTTCAGGTATTAAAGAAATATAAGAGTTACTTGTTCAACTGGAAACACGAGCATCACGTGAAAAGAATAAATGTGGGTTTAAAGTTTGGACATTCCTGCAGATCCTTCTCTCTCTCTCTCTGTCTGTCTGTGTCGGTGTCTCTCTGCCGATGCTCAGGTATTTCTCACCCTGTTGAGACGCAGAGACAGAAGACGAGAAGAACACAGGAAATAAAGTATCCCGTCAGTGCCTGGGAACCTGAGGGATCCTGCAGAGAGAGAGGACGGGGGAACCATCGCAGTGATCATGCAGTGAGGAGAGCAGCTCAGGGAAGCTAAAGCAGCTGCTTTTTGTCCTGTGTCCTGAAAGCGACCTGTGCAGGATCTGGTCTGGTCTGAGGAGACTCTGGAAGCACCATGGTAGCCTCCAGCCACAAGGTAAGAGGGGATGGTCTTGGTTTGGCCCGGGGCCCTGCAGCTCTGGTGTCTGTTTTGGCCTCCTGAAGGGATCTGGGGTGACATTTTAGTTCAACTGGAATTAAATTAAGAGCATTTATTTCACATGCAGGCAGGTGATGGAGAGAAAACTGGACTGTTTACTGTGGCGTGGTTACAGGATTTGGAAAGTTGATCTCAATGTGACCTTGCAGATCGAAGCAATGCTTCCGCTTCAGCTGTTAAATGGAACAAACAGTGGAAGAAGGTTTTTGAAGTGTTCACAATTGTCAGAATTCCAGGCCTTAAAAACCAAAAATATATATACGACGACTTCATTCCCGCATTAAAATGCCGACTGACTGTCTCTTGTTCAGTGTAGTCGTCGTCTGCAGCAGCAACATTTTACAGCCTGGAAGCTAATTCTCACTAATATTCTTTAGCTTTGCTGCCACTCTGACGTGTTCTAGATGAACCAAACTTAATTTATTTGCATCAAAAACATTCTATAATGTCTTATATTTGGCTCACAAAGTCTTCAGTGTAACTTCCTGCTGCAGCCCAGAGCTCTGACCCTTATTCTTCAGTAAACTCTGAACGTGCGCTGCTTCATTCTGCACATTCAGGCGTGCAAACAGTTTCAGCAACAAGTCTTATCTGAGATCTTTTTCCATTGAGGTTCATGAAAAAGCAGAATTTTTTAATCTGCGTTGCTCTTCAGTGCACTAAGGTTCTCCTGAAAGACGCAACAAAGAACTGAACTTGTGGGAAGTTTCTTTGAAAACAGAAAAGATTTATTTTCCTTAAAATGTGCAGAAGACGTCGAGACTGACGCATCTTTCAAGTTTAGTTTGGTAAAGTTGAATAATTTAAACTACTCCTTATTGTTTGTTCTATTCTTCACCTGCACACAGTCACATCACTCTCCACTTCATGTTAATGCATCAGTACTTTATCAGTAGTAATGACAACAAAGTTGAATCTAAATATAAAAAGAAATCTCAGATGATCAAACAGGTGACATTTACATCACAAAACACACATTTTAAAGTCTGCAGCAGAATGAAAGCAGGGAGGCATCAGACGACGTGAGTGTCTCACCTCACTGCCCCAGAGGTCCTGCAGGTCAGGATTACTGCTTCATGCTACCGCTCACTTTGTGGCTTTATGCCCAAACGAACCTGTAGTGAGTGTTTGTGTACGTGCTGTTCATCCACCAGAGGCCTAGAAGTATTCAGAGCAACAGCTGAACGCTGACACGAAGGATAAATCTTCTTATGCTGCATTAAACTGTTCATCTCAGGTCAGGACTGTGCAAATGTCTACGTAACTAAAACACACATTTCCCCTGAGTTAAATATTTCAGCTTTCCCTCCATGAGTTTCTCATTTCAGAAATCACACAGTGTAATTATGATCAGTTTGATCAGTTTATGGACGCGCGGTCAGATGTTCAGGTTGCGTTCAGGTTCGCAGGAATGTCAGACGAGTCTGAGAAGAAGTCGACGGTTTTCCTCAGTGGGTTTCACTCTCACCCAAACACCAGCAGAGCCTCGTCGGAGCAGCTCGGACCCTCAGCAGTCCGTGAGGCTCCTCCCACGAGAGGCATAAGACCATGTAACTTCACTGCAGTTTAACCACCTGTAAATACTGAAGGAAGACGGCTGATTCATCGTGGCTGCACCTAAATCTGCAGTTATCACATGTGTTGATCATTAATCACGTGCATTAATCACGGTGAACGCACTGTGCTGTGCTGTTCACACTGAAATAAAATGATAAATATAAATAAACTGTCAACATAAAAACAAGGAGGTGACATACATATATGATTAATATATAATATTATCAATTCATATGTTTTAGATAAATATCTATACAGTAAAAACCCCAAAGTTTTATCTTCAAATGTCTTGTTTTATCTGAAAAAGAGGACCATAAGATCCAAAAATCCAAAATGAATTGATTCAAAGGTCATTGCCGATCATTCATTTTGTGTATTTTCTAATTGATTAGTTGATTAGTTAATTGTTTCAGCTCTATTTGTGATCAATGTTCCCTGTGTAAAGTGACAGTAAACTGTGTTTAATGTGAATAATGCTGTTGTTGTTCCAGCCAGTGTTCTTTTCTTTGTCTTTACGCAGCAACTCCTTTAATCCAAGACAATGTTGTTTAACATTAACCCTTTCTGTGTGTGTGTGTGTGTGTGTGTGTGTGTGTGTGTGTGTGTGTGTGCGTGTGTGTGTGGTATTTAACATCACAAGAAGTCTAAACTCTTGTGATGTGCTCTGAGAAGCCTTGTCGTCGTGGTGTCTTCTGGGCGCCGGCCGGTCGTGTGACCTGCTTCCCTGTGTTTTCTCCCCCCTGCAGGCGCCTCTGCTCTCTGGGCTGCTGCTGTTCGTGCTGTGCGTCGTCTCGTCTCTCGGCCAGGACGAATATTCTGGATACCACTCAGGTCCGAGGGCCCACACGCTGCTGCGATGTCACTTTCATTCATCAACAAAAGACAGTTTATTCCTGCTTCAAAGGGAAACAGCTGATTCAAAACTATATTAGTTTGTTTTCTTTAGAGAAATGAAATAAGTTGGATTAAATATTACAGAGAGCGCTGAATTAAAACATTTTTTTAAGGATGGAACAACTTTTAAAGAAGTGTTTGGTTCTAGAAAATGAAAATTAATACTTATTTTCTACTTTTTAGAAATACTATGAAGAAAAAACAGCTTGGTAACGACTCTAAAAACGATCACATTGGACTTTTTTCTGTATTTTATTAAATTATATTAAGTCTGGTCCAAGAATCAGGATTATATCAGCTGACACAAAGTTAGTTTTTCTTCCTTCAACACATGAAGTAGCAGTTTGACACCAGAAGTAATATTTCTTTCCTCAAAGTAAGGGCTCGTCCGGGATTTGAACCCGGGACCTCTCGCACCCGAAGCGAGAATCATACCCCTAGACCAACGAGCCGCCTGCATGTTCCCTATCCACAGAATCATCTCTGACATGCTGTGTTTAACATGTCTGTCCAGGTGAGGAGCACACCTACGAGGGCTCTGTGGTGGCCTCAGCCTCTCCTCAGCCAGGTGAGCTCGTCCCCACCTGATATCATGAGCCTGAACTGTACAGTGAAGCACGCACTGACCCGGACTGACGCTGTGAACGTTGTCCCGTCAGAGTATCCACCTGAGCCCACTCACAGCTACGACCAGGACCAGAGACCCCAGGAGGGGGACCACGAGCCCTACGGCCCCGCCCCCACCCGGGTCACCATGATCACAGAGGACGCCTTCCCCCACGCCACCACCACCGAGTCCCACTACGCCAAGGAGGACAAAGAGACCATGAGGGTACGACCGCTGAGCTCCTGTTTCTCACCACCAGGTCCATTTAGGAGCTCTTCCGGAGCTCTCGACCACACCACGTGACCTTTATCAGCAGACGCAGTTTGTTTAGTTTAGTTTAAAATACCTGGACTGCTTTTCCCAGAGTCAGCAGTTCACTTTGAACCAATGCTCTTACTGGGATGATAATAATGAACTTTATATTATTATTTAAAGTACAGTTGTTTGCCTACGAACTAATTCTGTCATCACACAAAGGAGAAACAGAGCTGTTGTCTCCTTTTTATTTAGTGGAAATAACGTTTGTGCGTTTAATTATAATACTTTAAAATAGTTTCAGATGCGTTATTGTTTGACAGAGAAGCCTGAAGTGCACCATTCAGTACAGACGTGAACTTCAACCAGCGGGAAAATAAATGTGTTTTAGATGCAACATAATCCCTTTAAATCCCTCCGTCAAGTGGAGCTGATGTTAATCCATCAATTCCTTTGATTACGGGACAGAAGATGATAAAAGCAAAGAGCAGACAGAACGTTTAGGGCTCCACTTTGATTGGATGAGGCTCAGATTCATTAGTTTTACCCTTTAATGTCCCATGAGTTCAATATGAAAGCACGAAGGAACCTGTCGGTTGCTAAGTGAGTTTCAAAGAGCTTTTCTGAGGTCAAAAACAAACGAACAAGATCGACACGAGTGAATGATCCGTTGACCAGAGCACTGCTGTGGTTCAGGTCCCGTATAGGCGTCCCGGAGGGAGGGCCCCTCCAGCAGGAGCCGACACGGGCTCCTCGGAGGAGTCTGGGGACGACGCCGCCCTCGGGCAGGAGGGGCCGACAGAGTGCGACTGTGAACCCGGAGAGCCCGGCTTCGCTGGCTTCGCGGGACCAAAGGTACCGACTCACTCGCTGTTACCTCTGATAACATGTGTCTGATGGCAGCTTTCATGCAGACCATCAGAAACTAGTTTACAGACTGAAACTAGAAATAAATGTTAGAAAACCTGTGAAAAAACAGCAGTTTTGGTGTTTAAGACGCCTGTTGTGTTTATTCTTTTTATTATGTTGTGTTTTCCTGCACTTTATGTCTCGATTGATGACACAAAGACACATTTCCTGTCATTAAAGCTCAGTTTTCTTCTGGTGTTTGCAGAAACACAAATGCACACACCAGCCGTCGATCAATAAATTTAGACGTTTGTCTTCACTTCCTGTTTTTTCTTTTTCGGTTATTGACTGTTTGTCCTCCTGTCAGGGATCCAGAGGCCTGCAGGGTAAACGTGGTGATCCAGGAGCTCAAGGCAGAGAGGTGAGAGGGTGAAACGTGTTTATTAATGAATGAAAAAGATGAATCAAGTCCCAGCACGTCGACTTATTTATGTTTATTGGTTTTTAGGGTTATAAAGGAACCAAAGGGGTTCGGGGAAGAGGAGGAGACACCGGACCAGTGGTGAGTGCATCATGTTACACCCACGCATGGTGACCTGCAGGGACAACAAGCGCCTGCTGAACAGAGTGAAAGTAAAAGTGAAGCTGGAATAATCAGAAGGAAAGTCAAGAAGTAAAAACAGGAAAGCAAAGTTTAAAGAAATCCTTTTATTTATGGTTTTATACTCAGTGAGAGGCAACAACACTGTCTTAGGTTGGAACAATGGAATAAAACTATATTTTAAAAAAGGGCAAAAATACTTCCTGTTTGTTTATTTGTGGTCTTTGACCTTTGACCTCTGGTCCTGCAGGGCGACGTCGGGCCTGAAGGAGATGACGGAGCTTCTGGCTTCTCTGGAGCCATGGTGAGTTCACTGACAAGCAAACTGTTCAGGAAATGTACAATCTGTAATATCTTTAAAATGTAATAATATAATAAAAATATACAAGATAAAACATCAACGTGAAGTAGTTTGAAACTTATAAGTTACTAATTAACTGAATCTTTTGTCGTCAACAGGGAGAACCTGGACTTCCAGGAGACCCGGGCGAGCACGGAGAGCTGGGTCTGAAGGTAAACACACACACACACACACACACACACACACACACACACTCTCTCACACTCACGCACACACACACACACACACTCTCTCACACTCACGCACACACACACACACACACTCTATCTCACA
>JAVQJL010093709.1:0-29394 GCA_036024295.1 Nannoperca obscura
TATATACACATATATATATATGTGTATATATATGCATCTACCTACTTATATGTACATTACAATGTATATATGTGTATATATATGTGTGTGTATATATATATATATATATATATATATATACGATAAGCCATAAAATGATTATATTATCCTGCTCACAGAGGCCACTGCCTTTATGGAATACTGTTTCCATGAAGGGGTGTACTTGGTCTGCAACAATGTTTAGGGGTTGTGTTGTATCAAAGTAACATTGACATGAATGGCAGGACTCAAGGTTTCCCAGCAGAACACTGCCCAAAACTTGCCCTCTTCCCATAGTGCATCCTGGTGCCATGTATGTCTCAGGTAAGCGACACACACACCTGTCCATCCACATGACGTAAAAGAAAACATGATTCATCAGACCAGGCCACCTTCTTCCATTGCTCTGTTGTCCAGTTCTGATTGTCATGTTCTCATTGTAGGTGTTTTTGGCAGTGGACAGGTCAGGATGGGCACCCTGAAACAAACTGCGATGCACTGTGTGTTCTGACACCTTTCTATCAGAACCAGCGTCAACATACGTCAGCCTTTGCTCCTCAGTGAGACTTGGCCACCCATGACTCTTTCACTGGTTCACTGGTTTTTCTTCTTTGGACCATTTTTGGTAGTTACTGACCACTGCAGACAGAGAACACTAATATATCTAATATATCCCATCTAATGACAGGTGCCATTGTAATGAAATAGTCAGTGTTCTTCACTTCACCTGTTGATGGTCATAATGTTATGGCTGATCGGTGTGAAGCGGCAATGAACAACATACAATGTCTATATACAAGTCGAACTGTTTCTGTAAGTTGTGAACAAGAATTCAATAATATTGAATGATTATTGTAACAGGTTGCTTAATACACATGAAGTAGGTGGTTATCTGCAGGATATGCATCTATATACAACGTGCATATACAGTTGATTATATTTAGCATTGGCCAAGGTGTTTTTTTCTACAGATGACATTATACAGACGTGTGCTGTAGAATCTGAATTCTCATTTTTTTGTTTCACTCAAGACGTTGCAAGTCTTTTTCATTTTTGTAAGTTTAAACGTGTTCAAATGTGTATTACAGTTTGTTTTTGGTGGTTACACACATTTCTCTATACTGAGATATGTTTCAAAACTCTTAACACGGTTCTCTTTACCGACATGCAGCTCAGCACAACAGTTCATCTCACATCCAAATTGTAACAATGCAACCAAAACACTTCATGCACATCTCAAGATCTACTCTTGCACAAGAACAGTGCTAACATTTATCACCCAACATCCCCATCTCTTTAGCAAATTATGGTCTAATTTACTTTATATATAAAACAGTTTATAAAATTGTATAGGCAAAATGGACTGTGAACACACAGAGCTGTCACTGTCACTGTCGAATCAGTGAAAAGGGATCAATAGTTTAGTCCACGTTAATCCACTTCCCAAAGCGATTCCAATGTAACAAATGCTTCCTTGACTTGTCTAAATCAGACTTCTGAGGTCACATATTAGCTTGGGATGAACTCTGGGACATTTTTGCACTGAAAATGTGCTGAAAATGTAGTCCCCGATTGGAATCCTGCTAGGAACTGATCTCTTCACAGCCATTATTGGACACGGGGGATGATTACAGTGACCAAAATGGTTGTAATGTGCATTGTGAGTATTGATTTGAGAAAACTTTGGGGAAGAAAAGTCAACATATGATGTGCCACTAGAGAGCAGTATTGCACAAATGATCGTTTCCCAGCCACACGTGTCTGAGCAGCCGACACCTGTTGCCCAAATGTGCAGAGCATGACACAAGCAGTGCTGTTGGCTGGCGTCACTCCAGTATAGATTGATGTCTTTTATTACACAGAAAATGGCATTGACATTTGTTCCAAAGTTTTATATTTCAGAATGGAAAAAATAATTGGGCTCAATCAAGATCAATTGAACAACCCTCTTGTGGAATGTATAGCAGAGTAGATGCTCAAGGACATTCATTTTTCATATCTTTGCCTCTCAGCTGCTGCATCACTAAGCTGCATACAGATTAGCTGAGCTGGACCAGTTCACTATGTGTATACATTATTGATTATAGACCTTATTGGTAAACAAAATGATGCGTGTGAGATAAATCAGGAAAATAGTCATTTGACAGGCAACTGCAAAAACAAGCCACAAAAGAAAAATATTTAAACATGGAACTGGGATTATAGGCAACTTGGATAAAATATGTGCTCATTCTCACACCTGTTATTAATGTTAAAAATATATTTAGGAATTAAAATGTTGTCAATTTACACATGTACGTGCTTTATTGGTTATCTCATTTTTTGTTTTGAAGCAGTTACTCAGAAAGCACTTTAAACATTCAAATGATGGTAATCCATCAAGAATAAAGCCTTTATTTATTGATTCAGTATATCTTGTTAAATACAGTGAGATAAGCAGTCGCTGTTTGTCACTCTTGTATGCAGTGCACTGGTCTTGCCTTGAGTAATTGATGTTTTCTGGGGGAATATTTGCATTTTGGCAAACATGCAACTATCCATCACCTAAACCGCTTTACTAATCATTAAATCTCAGTATAAACAGCTGTATTATAGATACAACACAGAACACTCTCCTCAAGGATATTCACTGAACCTCACTGAAGATTATTAAGATCTTCAAGGCCGTTTGAGAAAAACAGGCGACGGCTCAATTACCCTCTGTTGTCTTGTCAAAGATGTGTGGTGCTTCGAAGCCTTGCATATAGGTGCGGTGCCTATCAAATGACAAGCATTTTGAGGGTGGTATGCCTGCGGTGGCCATGGAAAAAGCCCCACCTTTTGAATTCAGCACATTCCAGGCATGGGTGAGGATGGATAAGATGTCAAAAATGTGTCTGTTACTGATTTCCCACCTTAAAGTCATTTCAGACGAGGATACCCATCGCTAGCCTCACCAAAGGTGTAATCTTTTACCCTGTGTACTTTTTTAGCTTGCGGCACAATCATATTACATCTTTGTGCACGTACGGTAAAACATGGCAACACACAACAGATGGAATGTTAATGAGTTTTGCAGGTCATTTAACTGCTAACATATTTCTTCCTTTCTCTGTCTGAACATCTTCATTACGTTTTGTGGAATGTCTTACTTTAATTGTTAGGGTTTTTTTTCTCCATGTGATATAGCCAAAAATCCAGTCAATTACAGTTTGTATAATGTGCATTCAGAGTATATAAAACAATACTGAAATGGAACCACTCCCATTGTGGATTTTATATGTAAAACTAAGCATGCATTGTAAGCTTCAGTTTTTTAGCAGCCCCTCTGGCAAGTGACCATCTTTCTCAAACAATATTTGTTTAAAAAAATCTAGTTAGGGTGTACTAGTGAAGAGGTTTGTTTATGTATCAGCTACTGTGGTCTGATTACATAGAGGGTGATTCCCTGCCATGCATCTGTCCCAGAGTGCTAAGTGTCGGCGCAGAGGTGTGACATCTGGTGTTGTAAACAAAAAGTATATCTAGGATGCTTTTGGCAATGCTTGTCACATGTGTACAACTGTCACTCTCATGCAGTGGCAACTTAAGTGTAAACTGCCCAGTAAAATGTGGAGCTAAACAGTTCTGCTGGCATTTCAGTGGCTTACTAAAGCAATTTTAATATTGATGTCTGTTTGCTTCCCATTTGAGAACTTTGGGTAAACAACAGTAAAAAGTAACTGAGTACATTCACTCCAGTACTATACTGTACAGTTTTGAGGTACTGTAGTTTCCATTTTTTCTACTTTATACGTATTATTAAAGATTTAACCAGTGGTTCTTATTATTTTTTACAACAGACAGTGTGTAGTTGTGGCTCCTTGTCACATTGTGTATGTTTGTGTTGTTAGCACTTCCACCAAAGAATAATTGCTCTAAACGTCACAGATGTCTATTTTTGTTGTTTTATGATCAATTGATCAATTTGTCGTTTTCTTGAGGCCACCATCATTAAGCGATCAGACATACAAGTTATTATTAGATAATATGAATTTAAAAAAAACATTGATTATTAATGAATGATTGGTCAAGTCAGAAAGTGTAATGTTATTTGAAGGAATGGGAGTTTTGAAGAGAGTCAGAGTAGGTTTTCTGTTCAGTAGACTGAGTGTGTGGTTTGCTTCACACAGTGTTTTCATGCAGATGCTGTCCATACATCAGCATCATGTGTCAACAGCATGATAAGCAGGTTCATCATTTCTCCCCAGCCCGCCACTATAGATATAATCTAGAGGGCAAGGACAGGCCTGCTCCTGTGACTGTGTGATGACGGGATAAGTGAGGATGTCTGAATGTCAGGAAGGACGGAGACGCACCAGGTGCGGACACACGTGTGTTTGAGCATAATGAGGCGGCAGTCAGGACATCAGGTTGTTTAATTTTAAGAATGTATTATTAACTGCTGGAAATAATCATAAATAATGTTCTTTAGGTTCTTTAATGGCTCCAGCACGTATTGTTGTTCCACTACATGGCACAGTGTTGTGCAAGCAGTGCATCCCAGGAAGGTAATTTGTTGGTCGCTGGAGTTAATATGTTTAGCATTTCTAATCCCAGAAAATGTCTCCAAATGGAAATCTGTCATCCATGCAAGTGAGTTTGTGACTTACACCCACCACTTGCTTAATCTCAATGATGAAAGGTGAAAATTAGAAACTCCTGGGCCTGCAGCTCGCCTCAGCATTGGCCTGTGAAGCAAACCGTTCATCTGTCCCGCTGCTGCTCCTTCAGCACAGACAAAAAAACAGAGAGAGCTGTTGCAGAAATAGTTTGGAAATATCTATCTGACTTGCAGAAATGTAGTACTTTTCATACGGAATCAGCATTCTAAAGTGTTGCATTTGCCCTTCAGCATTTTGGGTTTTGACGTGACGTGCATTGCTGACTTTTTTTTTACCACGAGTCTGAGAAGTTTGTCAGCTTCCTGCAAACAATGTCTCTCGGCTTGTACAGTTTGTAGAAAAACATCAAAGGTGCAGGTGCAGACCAGATTGAGTTTTTCTGGGAGCTGTCAATACACTAGACAAAGACATGCAATACACAGAAGATACGTGATGTGGAGGAAGCGAGAGAAGCAGTGAGGGGAAACAGCAAATTCTGATTGGCTTGAATCCCGCTGACCTCCGGCCTTATGTTAATTTCCCCTTTTGCCTGCTGGGCCTCATTGCTCACCTGCTGTCCAACACAACAATTTCAAAGTCTCTGTGCAAAAAGACGCCTCCTGTCTGGTGCCCAAGGAACTGAGAGGACTGTTGTTCCCATTTATCAGCTTAGCGAGAATTTACATTTTAATTGAATCCTGACGTTTGAGCCAAACTATACTTGCTGAGTAACTGGTGCCCCTTCAGAGAAACAACTTACAGGCTTGAAGTGTGAGTCCACTGAAGATGACAGGCAGTCAAACCCATTCACATTGACTATGCAGAATTCAACTTCATGTGCCAAGATTACTCATGCTGCCTTCATCAGGAATATCCTTCGATTGTGTGTGTGTGTGTATAGAAATGTCACAAACCTACAGCTGGGCTTTGTGTGTGTGTGTGTGTGCGTATTTACACATCAGCTTCTACGTATTTTAATGAGTTTGAATGTGCCAAGATTTTTCATGCCTCCATTGCCAAGAATATACTTGGAACGTGTGTGTAAAGACAGCAGGGAATTAGTGTTGGGCTCAAGGTGTGTGTGTGTGTGTGTGTGTGTGTGTTCTCAGATCACTCACAAATCAGCGGTCTATCATACTAATTAGGATGGACGCGTCCACTCCTACACTTTCTTTGATGTGGCATGTTGGCCAACTCTGCTGATGTGAGAGATTCTGTCTAATATGATATGAGATAAAAAGATATGATTCGTCAGCACCTGTCTGTGTTTGGTCGACCTTTTACATCTATTTAGAATATTACATCAGACAATATGGGGGCATGTGCTGTGGCTCTAGTTAATTTTGCAACGCCTTGTGGGTTAGTGGTGTTTACATTAAACTTTATACTTGTTCGGTATTGGTGTGTTTCTGCAACTACGGTCACTTTTGACCAAAACATTTTTTTAAATCAACATCTATAACTTTTTACTTTCACCATCAGAGTCTTTAATACAAATAAACAGGTACACAAAATTGCATATAGTCGTTAAGATTTTAATCTGGAACATTATTACAAAATGTCCTTATGCATCTATTACAATAATGTACATTTTATACATTTTCTTTTTTAATATCTATAACATGTGAAGACATTGAAACTATTTTTCATCAAGCTTTCTGGATCATTGTAAATTCTGATTCAAAGAATACAAAATTTAAGTTTATTCTCTACGCATTTAAAATTTAGACAGTAACCTTTGATGTCAATTGTGTTCATCCACACGAGGAAATAAAATATGTTGCTTTTTTTTTGATGTGGCATGAACAAATACTAATACTCTAACATAAACGTTTTATTCAACAGACCAACATCCAGAAAGCCGCTTTATTAAAATTATTTAAACTTTACACCAATGCATTTTCTGTTGATCAACGTATTATTAATCGACTATTATTAGGCTGTTATCTTGCAAGAAGTCCAAAAATGAAAAGAAAAAGTGACTTATCCTTTCTCTGTCCTCTGGTCTTGAGAGAATAAAACTGATTTCACTGTCTTGAAACAAGTTAATAGTTGGATTAAAACTGCTGGAAACTCTGTTCTCTTCTAAGATTGAATCAAGCCGTCGATCGAGTCTTCTGTTTGAAAACGTTCACTCTTCCCATTTTTTCATTAGACTAGAACCACTTCACTTTTAAAGCTATTGTTTTGTGTTTCTGTTACACAAAGAAGCAGGTAAAATGACTATACTTACTCTATGTCTCATTTACACTGGTATGGACGGAAGCCCAACCCATTAAGATGCAATTAAAATGCATTAAAATGCTAATTTCAGTTGTTATTATTACATTATTTCCGGACTGTGGCACCTGCAGCTTCCATCCAAGTGCTGTACACTGTAACGAGATAGTGATTAACTTCTACAGTATCACATTGATAAAGAGCAACTGAAAAGTCGAGCATAAATTGAGCGACAGACTCCACTTTCTGAAAGAAGCAATTAGGATTCTGACTAATTACATCTAGCCTGACCTTCAACTCTCACTGCTTCAACCCGGACAAATAGATGTTCTTCTTTCTGTGTATCGAAATGAAAATAAAGTTGTGGTAAGAGATGGTAGGAGCCACATTGTAACTTAAGATTTTGCTTCGACGTGGCACAGGAAAGTGTAACAGTGAAGCAGATAAGAGTTAATTAACTGATAATGGCACTGTATTCACTGAAATGAAAGTCAGTGAATAGAAATAAAAGGTTGGGAGTCAAAGGGAAAAATGGACATCCTGCAGATCCTCAAAGAAAAGCAGATAATTTTATTCCCCCTGATTAGGTTTCATGTTGGGATGGCATGAATGCCAAGAATGCTGAGTAATCTTCATCACAGCTGCCACAACAATGACCTAAACCAAGGAGTATGAATTTCATCATGTCTGTTTCTATACAAATTGCATGACAGGCTTCTTGGAGAAAACACTACACCTGTCACATCCGAGCCTTTGATCTCTTGATGATGACCTCTTTTATTCACTTCTACTTTTCTTCCAAAACCCGGCATAAGACAGCAGAGCAAATCAATGGCAACGGCACCAAGAAACCCAGAGATGTAATGTTTTGGGGGGAAGTAACTTTAACAAGAGGGCAAGAAAAACACAATTCGTCCTTTCTGTATGCGCAGCTTTTGATCAACTTTACAGTTGGGCAAGTCGGGGGGGTTTATCGGCTCTATCCTCCTCTCTCACAGACGAGAAACAATGTGCTTTATTCCATTACACTGTAAATCCAATCTCATGCTTCATGCTCTGTAGAAGAGTAGCAGAAAGAGGAAATGAATGGCATGGGGACATGTTGACACAAATCCCACAATCCCTAAGGTGACACCAGTCGGTCATTGGGGTATATTTGGGGGATTCTGAGCAATTAACCAATCAATCAAAGGGTTGAATGGGCCCCATGTAGCTATTATGGTAATACATGTGTTGCTGAAGTAGGAAGTGCTCACATGGCTGTTTATTAATTTTGTTCCCTATTCCAACCAAGAGGTCACACTTGGGAAATCAGTGCTCTTCCTGGGGAAAAGCTTTCAAGTATACAATTAAGAAATAATTAGTATTTTGCTGCTTAAAATGTAGACTTGCACAGATAAATTCTGCGATGCTATCACCATAGAGGGCAATATAACACATTCAGGTTTTATGAAAGCGAATGAAAATATCTGAACATGATTGACTTGAGAATCAATGTCTCTAGAAGCCCTCCATTATTGCTGTTGACTATCCCAGACATCTGATGAACGCCTACATTAATAATGGATTCGGAGAAAATAAATATTTAATTCTTTAAATCTTTTGCAAACAACTTGTAATATTCACTGATCTATCTCCTGCATGATTTACACAGCAATATAATACCTTCAAAAAGCCCAGCTTCCACTCATGAAGACCAGAGCGGCATTAATCTCCTGGCATCAGTTAACAAAAGGTCTCACATATGGAACAGTCTCCATTAGGTGTTGGACACTGCTGAGTGCTGAGGAAGCTGGTGAATGACTAATTGCTGTAAAAGCTGTTATTGCTGAAAAAACCTGCTCAAGATCTAATACTGAATATTGCAACACAAAAGCAGGTCTATTCTCTGCAAGCTGCCAGTCTCATCTCACATAATCGACATCTTCACTGACTGATGCCCCTTAACTCGCTCCAGGGTTTAAACAAATGTTTAAATAGTGTCGACTGTAGCCTGAAGTATCTTTTCTCTGGTTAATTATGGCATAATTAATATTATGCAAGTCTTGTCGAGGTCAAGATGTTTGAATACAATGTTCATTTTTAGCCACACTTGCGACTTGGCTCTGTTCATGGCGTTCAGCCAGCCCACTACTTTGGTCCAGACTGAAACATCTTGCATGATTGACACAAAGTTTTGGGGATACGTTCATTGTTGCCAGAGGATCCTGTATCCTGGTGGCTTTGGTGATCCCTTGACTTTTCCTCTTTAGCGCCACCATCCACCATGAGTTTCACATTTGTAGTTTTGAGTGAACAACTATTTGATGGATTGCCTTGACGTTTGGTACGAACATTTATGTAACCCTCAGCATAAATTGTAATCACTTTGGTGATTCTTACACTTTTCTTCTGGTTTAAATTTCAATTGGTTCAATCTACCAGGAATGTGCGCTTGCGTGTACGCGACTGCCGAACACAACGCCTTGCTGAATGACGTCATATTTTTTACGACAAAAAGTTGAGCATGGTATAAAAAAAATGTATTTGTGTTGTTCTGCACTGATGTACTTGGCTTCATTCAAATTAATGAGAGAGCTGTGTTTTTTTGCGCAGGGCTAAATTCTTCTGACCGCTGCCGTACACAGCTGTTAGCGTGGCTGTAGAATTGTTCGTTTTTTGAGAAAGTGATTCAACCAAATTTCATATTATCTCTAATATTCTACTGTATCAATAAGAGTTCAGTAAAAGCTAGAACATTTTTTAAAAGGAGGTTTTAGATAGACATGAAACCACACATATGCACATAGTTGTATAAGTTACAGATGTCACCACCTTTGAGTCTATTACCATTTACCAATATTGATTAATTAGGTGACTTCATTATTAAGCAGTGCATTATGCTCAAACCCTTTTGTTCACCATAGTACGTTGCTTTACGTTTGCTCTTCCATTAATCCATTATAAACTGTTGGTATAGTCTCTTGTTCTCCTTTGAATTATTGTCTTTTAAAGACACTTTGCTTCACATGAACTGTCTCCATATAGTTTGTCTAGCGTACCCTGACTGAAGTGTTGAGACAGTTGCTTTCATCTTGTCCAAAGGCATGCCTCAAAGATGAGAAAAGGTGAAAGTGACTGCGGGGGGTGGGGAGAAAAAAAAAGGCATGTTCAAAGCCAAAGCAAAAGAGTTTCTTCCTTTTTGCCGAGTGGCCTAAATCTCCTGAAAACAAGCAGGTGCTTCCATCTTATAATGCCATTTTGACAGTTCTACTGTGTGAAGGCAGCTAGACTCTCAAGAGCTCACTCTCTCGATCAGTAGGCAGGGCAGCTCCGAACACAACTTCAGAGAGAAGTCTGTCTAAATATACTCACAGTTAAGTCGTCACCCTAACGTACAGTTATATCGTCTTTAATGAATTGAAAAATAAATGTCAGCCTGTACCTCCTCCACACATCCTGGTCCAGCGTTGACTTCTAACCTCCATCTGGAGAGATGCCAGTAATTGAAATTAATTAACTTGTCCAAAGTGAGGCAAAAACAATTACCCAAGAAACCCCTTGCTATCCCACAAAGCTCGTTTCTCATGAGAAGAATGGGGACTAGAATGGATGTTACTGTTCTTCGCAGTTGGCCCCTACAGGAGATGTGCAGAGATGATGGATGTCTGTATTTCCAATAGTGCCTTCTTTCTAATGAGTTGCTGTGCCATATTGCGGGGTCATTATAAACAGGATCTACATTACTGAGTATAATAAGAAACGATAATATCCCGGTAATGAGAATGATTATTATCAGTTAATGCAAGTTTTGCTTGCTGTTGTCAGCCTTGCTGGTTACTTCCTTTCCTTTAATGGGCCAGTTTATTAAAGTCATTGTTATCTAAAGGATACAAATATCTGCTCTTTGATACAAAGACAGCGATGTGCTACATTCTTCAAGAGCATACATATTTTAATGTAAGTTTAACATTTCTTCCAAAGCTGCTCAATTTGTTCAGTCTGTGTATCCGTTAAACTGTGAAGGCCCCTCAGATTCTTTTTGACATTTTTTGTTCCCTCTGCAGACCTGAGAAGCACACATAAATCAAGGTTCCAAAACTCTGGAGATAGAAATGCAGCCTAGCGAGAAGACCAATCTTGATTTCCCGTGCACACCTGCTCAGAGTGCATCATGGTTCACGCAAATACAAACTCCCTCTGTGATTGGTCGTTCTGCGGGTGTAGCTCTGTTTTGTGTTCACATGCGAGAGTGAGATAGACAAGAGACAAAGGCACAAAGGATGTCAGGCACTTCTGAAAATGAGTGTGGGGTTGTGCACAGAAATAAACACATAAATCTAGTGTTTGTGTATGTAATATTTCAGTGCATGATGTCTGCAGCCTCAGTCAGTGAGGATACAGGTCTGTGCATGTGCATCGGGAGAACAGACAGTACCATGCGGTGAGAGGCCAGTAAAGTCGCTCCGAAAAACAAGATGGTATTCGAAGAAACAAATTGCTTTGGCTGAGTTAGAAATTGGAGGATTTATTCCTGTTTCCTGAGACAGTTCGGTCAGTGTTGGTGAACAATCAATTTGATCCCCTGTGGCCACGAGGAGCAGGGTACAGTTTATTTGTCTGCTTAATCTGGGATGTAATCCTCCTCTGAGTATGAAGTGGAAGTGGGAAAGTGACTGTGACTGCAGGATGATTTTCTGCAGATAAGGTTATATTTTTAGCTGAGAGCATTGCCATAGTGGTATAAGATCCTCTTTAAAATGTTATTTTTTTTTTTTTTTACTCAAACACACACACACACACAATTGGTCTCATGCGGTGATGGTTCGTGTTTTGACTGGACAATTTCAAGCTTTATAAATGAAATATGAATTCTTTAATTGAGTGGCATTCACCTTCTAACTCCGGGTCTGCATTCAGAAGATTACAATGCACAGGAGATGGTGGTGGTTTTCCCTACTGTGGCTTCTCTGGATTATATGCGCCTTGAGTACTTACATAAGTGGCTTTATTTTTCTATCCATTTAGCCATGGGTAGCTTTTGCCTACTTTATCTTCACTTAAATTGCTTTGGGCTTCTCAAAATTACTGACTGGGAATAAAATATCTTCTTAACACAGAGGAAAATCAGCAGACTGCACTCTTTACTGTGAATGGCAAAAGCCATGCCTAGCAGTCACATACATAATTGTCCTCTACAGCCTCACCCTCTCCATTTTGACATTAATTAATCTAAAGCAATCTCCAAACTGCCCATGGGGCCAAGACCTTACGCCTCCAAACCCTCAATTCCCATGATTGAATTTCACAGAGTTCATCTCTCCAGCCCTTAACTTTGCCACTTTGTTAATGGTGATAGGGGGGAAAAGAAGACACTAAAAAAGAAGTAGAGCAGGAAAAAAAACTTTCACCATCAGCCATATTCTTTTTGCTATCCATCATGGGCCATAGAGGGGAGGACAAAGACAAATACAGCCAGTCAGAATCTGGGCAGAAAGCGAGAAAGATGACCGCCCTGGACTCTGGTGCTGCATTTCATTATCTTACTCAGTAGATTCATTTACTACCTCTGGACGGTCTGGGCTCGAAAACACTCGATTGTACCTCTACACTGCATTGTAGCGGGCTGATGTGGACTGGACAGACCGACAAGAATGAGATGAAGATGGACTGAACTTTTTTAATAATGTTATAAGTGAGAACAGGAAGTACAAAGTTCAGTCAGTGGAGTACTCTATTTTACAATAATCTGACCGCATTTTATATGTTAAAACAGGACTAAGCGTTAACAATGCTAACGGCTCTGTGAGTTTATACTGCGATGCTTTAGACTAAAGGCTATACCACATTTTATGGAAATCCAACAAATAGCTGTTGAGATATTTCAGTCTGGACCAGAGTGGTGGACAAAGTGTCATTAGGTATTATCTCAGATCTTTGGCTGATTAGCACCTATAGAAAGTTCAGCCTCTTAGTAATTCTGCTGAGTCTGTCACCTCCAGAACTGCTGTCCCCCGCTGTCGCACACAGACTTCTCCCACGCTGTGACAGTAACATCATCATTGTCCAATCCTTCCTCCTGTGGAGCACGGCAGTGAAAGTAGACTTTGTGGAGTCCTGGCACTACAAGGCTCGAGATGTTGCTGCTGCTGCTGCAGGGGCGCATTAAGGCTGAGTAAGCCTGAGAAATCGCATGGCTTTGGCCCTGCTGCAGCGTGGGACGGCTCATTGAGTCGGCAGGTATGGAGCTGAGAGTGAGGAATGACTGCAGTCTTTCACAGCTGGCCAGCTTTTCTCTCTCTCTCTCTCTCTCTCTTTCACACACTTGTTATATTTTCATACTCTTCCTCCCATCCCACCCCCATTTCTGCCCCCCCCCTTCCTTCTTGTGTGAAATGACCCCCTCTCTCTCACTCACATATACTCTCACCTCTGTGAGTCACTCAAATGAATAGTCATCTGTGCCTGTGGGTGAACATGGGAGTGGGCCCATATCTCAACCTCCACATTAGAAAATGTTGCATTTATGTGTCAGTGTGCCAGTATGTTGCGCATGTCCCAGTGGCTGGCTGTGTTTGGAAAGGTGTGAGCTGACCCGGCACTTGAAACAACAGAAAAAACATATGACAGATGGCCTGTTTGGGAGAGGGATTTAGGGGGTTCGGCTACGGTCAAATGAGGTTTGGCACCAAAGGAAGGGAGCTGGCCTGCTGTTAGTATCTCCACTCCCTTCATCACTGCATACAGGCACAAGCATACTTACATAGATGCACACATTCACAAAAAGGAAGGAGGAAACACTACAATGAGTAGACATGCGAGGGAATATTCTCAAATTAATATTTTGTACCCTCTGGTGTGCCTTTTTTCTGTACAGATGAAAGTTGGCCTTCAGTTTCTTTCATTATGACATTACTTTGAAAATATGTTTTGGTCACTGCACAGTAGACTAAAAAATATAAAACCCCATTGGTTCAAAAAGCTGAGAGATGAAACACTACACACATACACACACACACACAAATACACCCTACTGAGATCTTATATGACCAGGTGAAATATAGGAGGCTCCTTCTGAAACTGAATTTCTGGTCTGCCTGACATCAAAACAGGAACGCTGAGCAACAGAGACGGCCACACGTCCGCAAACACACCAGAGAAAACTTGAATGCCTTCGTGGGTTTGATTCATTCTGTCTCAGGCCTCCCATCATGAACTAAATGTACTCAAAATCATTCATCACTGAGTCTGATGGCTCATTCAAAGACACTGCATTGTACTTGCTGATGAAACCCGCTCAGTGCAGTCTAGACAGCCCAAGCCTCGCTCTGAAGTTTAGCTGGAGCTCTGTGGGCTACGCTTCTGGCCGTGAGCGAAGTGAAACATCTATTGTACGGAAGAGCGGGCCATTCAGAGTAAAAGAGAGTCTGAAATTCCTGAAGCGCTGAGGCAACGTTCTGGAGGTCACAGCTCTTGAAAAACTATGAAACTATACTTGATGGTTGATTTAACTAACATTTGACTTGATTTTATGTGTCAGAACTTAGTTTATTGTTTGTTTTTTTAGTTTCTTCATTATATTGTCACGCACTGTCACTGCCTTTGGCATGCCATATCTTCATCCAATCTGTTCTGATATTTTAAGAAAGCAGATCGGTTCCCTTTCGCACCTCCCTGCGTAGATAAGAGAAAGGAAAAGGTTACCCACGCATTTCCCAGAGTTGCACGGGGGCCACTTGAAATGTAAATCTCTGCTTCACTCACCCCCCCTCTCCCTCCCCTCGTGGGTAGCTAGCTACATTTTTATGAAAATTACCTGATTTGAATATAGATGTGGGTATACAGGAGCCGAGGCATTCACTGAGCCACGTTCCTGTTGAACGAAGAGGCGTATTAACAGGCTGTTGTTGACTCCGCTTCATGTCTGTCAAAAAGACAGACACACACTTGCTGTCGCAGCCCTAAAGCTGTGTACGACACTCTTTGGGCTATTGGAGCTCGATAGAGGCTGCGTTCATTCACCGGGGGGATAAATAGGTAATTGAACTGGGGATGTCACTATTAAAGTGCACAAAGGCACATACTGCTGTCACTCTTTATCTTGCTCCCCTCTTCTCTCTCTCTCTCTCTCTCCCTCTCTCACACACACACACAAACACTCATATCAGACATGACATGTATTTACTTTCTAAAAGATCAATTTGTGGTAGTTGAAAATAGAGCTGAATGGAAGAAAGAACCTTTCATTAGTCTGCTGCTGATCATTTTCTCTGTTAAATACTCTTTTGGGATGAGTGTAGCGGTTACAAAACATCCACAGTATTGGACAGCTGTGTCCCAGTGGTTACAGATATGCATGACAGGGTTCAAGTCCCACTTTCAGTGAGACATCCTGTCTGCTCAAGTGTCCTTGAATCTGAATCCTCGCCGGCTCTTTCACAGTTTTGAGGATTTCCTGGCGAATGAAAGTTCAATAATAAGGGTTATACGTCCAAATGTAGCTTATCACTCCCTAATTCCTTGCAAATAATCAATGCTGAAAGGGTGAGTGTTTCTTCTGAGGCTGGTGTTGACCTCTGACCTCCCTGAAAGAGACAAACCACAGGAGAATTTAGCTGGTGGAATCAATCGAGCTGCACGTTGCATTGAGGTAAAGATGTCAAAATAGCTCAAAACTGTCCAAATCTCACTCATCCCACTTGTAGCTCCAGCGTTTAATGGGCTCTATTCCTCTCCTCCACCTGCAGGACGCCTATGCGCCGCTGCCACGTCTCTCCTCGCTGCTGGAGCAGACGCGCAAAGTGGGGGCGCACTCCTCAACCACCAAAACCCTGCTCGTGAGATCCACAGCTGTGCCTGAGAGCAGCAGTGGACACATCGCCCACCTCCATCCCGCTTGGCGTTCTGTGCGCAAGCTGTTTTAGTTGAAGGACAGTTTTATTTTGTTTTTTTGTTTGGGTTTTTTTACGGTGCTTTTTTTGGCACCCGCGTCGCCCCCTCCCTCCCGGAGCGGAGGCGCATTGTCTGTGGCGCAGCGCGACAGTGCGGTGTCCGATTACAATCCGTGCGCCGCGTAGCCACCGGCACAGAGCGCTTCTCTGAGGGGCAGAAATAGCACGCAGGGCTCCGGAGGGACGAGAGAGAGAGAGCACGGGGGAATCTCTGCAGAGAGAGGACTTTTA
Organism: Nannoperca obscura; assembly: GCA_036024295.1. Lineage (NCBI taxonomy): Eukaryota > Metazoa > Chordata > Actinopteri > Centrarchiformes > Percichthyidae > Nannoperca > Nannoperca obscura. The sequence goes on from JAVQJL010093709.1 coordinate 16,022, forward strand.
CCGAGGTCGATTTCAGACAAGTGACACAGCAGAACTGAGGATATATCATCTTCAGCTCCTCTTTATTGTTTGTTTCTCCCTACCACTCTTTTCAACGGGACAAGACACGCAGCTTCGCACCCTGCTAGATGAACGGGAGTTGGGCATCTCACTTGGTAAGACTTATTATTTTGTGTAGCGTCTTTTATTATTCAGATATGTCTTCTGCAGCAATCCTGTTTCTAAACGCGAGCTAATTGTTTTTCTCATGAAAATAAACCCACGACTTTTGCTGCTTGTCATATATTGCCTATATTGCATGTGCTTTGCTTATCACAAGTTAAAATAGGATGACATTTTTTGCAGAACGGATATATGCCGACCTTGTACAGGGACCATACACATCCACAAATTTAAAACCCCACAACGTAAATAATCAGTTTTAGAAGTTTTGCCTTTTGCTTTACGATGTTCGACCACTTGGTGGTGCTGGCAGAGTGCAACAGTCACCAGGTCCGCGAGAGCTCTCATCAAATCATTGTATTCTACAAATTCCTTCCCTGTTTCAGTATCTCATGACAATTGATTAGGGTCTGGCATCGTGGCCAGTTGTTTCAGTAGTTTCACTGCAGCAAGTGCCTTTTGGGAGAAGGATGAAAAATATTACTGCTCACGATGTAAAAAAAAAAAAACAACCCAAAATAGTCTAGAAGAAAGCTGTGCACCAGTCCTGAAAATGTCAGTGCCTTGGAAGCCCGAATGCAAATTGGGAAAAAGTCACACTCACCTGTGTCCTGGTTAATTGTTAATAGATTTCTGAATAGAATAACAGCAGTGTTTTATTAGTGTTTGTAGATCGACCGTGAATGCTTTTATATGTGACTTAAAGTCTATTTGCTGCTTTGTTTGGTTCAGTCAGAAAATGTTCATCCTCATTTGGTGAATTGATGTCACTGTTTTGAATGCACACAGGAGGTCAGCAGAATGTGAGACCTTCATCAGACATGCTTATTGTGTACAGTATAATAGTTTTTATTATTAAGCATTTAATGAAAGCAGACTAAATGTGCCAAGTTCCTTTTATTCTGCACATCCCTTTGTGAAGGTTTTCAGAACCTTCCAGCCAAACACAGCAAACTTCAGGCTTCTTGCACAATGCTATAGCCACTGTTGAGTCCTTGAAGGTTGCTACCCAGGGTTTTGTCAGAAAAGTTATTTTACAAGCAGAATAAGAGCTGCATTTGAACTTTTCTAACGCTCAACAAATTCCAAATGAAACCAAGCATATCTGCTATTTGTCAGTGAGTGGGCTCAAGAAGATTGGTTAAGTTAGATATATAATGGCAAAAACATGATTGATGCTATGAAGGAGATTATATATGTGGTTCAGGTGCTACATGGTCCCCCGCGACTCTGTCCTTGGCTCTTAACGGCTCCCTGCAGCAGATTTAGATGAATGCTAATCTTCAACCCTGATCATGCTGATTAGTGTACGATTAACTGGACATAATTGTTTACTAAGTCACTTATTTGCCATTCTTTTTTCAAGCTTTAGTCAAGCACCTTCTTAGAGAATATGCAAATGTAGACTCTGATGTTGTGTCCAGAGTATAAAGCACAGAGCGGACACCCTTTTTCATTCCATTGGCATTCACACTGGTCTGGTTGCTTTGGTCGTTTGGGACTTGAAAGCTGCAGTTTTGATAAACACAGCCTCCTCTGATCTTCTGGCCTCAGACCAATGAGGATGCAGTGGTTTATCCGTCCGGTCACACTGCGCTTACCAATGGGGGAAAAAGGTGATTCAGATGTTAGAATCACTTTGGACACCCAGCGTCCAGGCCTTTATTAGACGTCAGGATGCTAAAATCCCAGCAGGAAAAGTGAGGAAAAAGAAAGAGAAAACGAGAGAGTTACAGAGAGAGAGAGAGAGAGAGAGAGAGAGAGAGAGAGAGAGAGAGAGAGAGAAATCATGTGATAAGGCTGAATGATTTCCTGATTAAAAGTTGTCAGTTTATGTTGCAGCTGAAGAGACGCTGCATGGAGAAAAAACAACATTAGAGTTGCAATGATTGATTCATTGCTTGTGACAGAAAATGAATCTGCAACTATTTTGATATTCGAGTAAGTCATTTTTAAGCTAAAAACCTTGTCTGACTGCAGCTTCTCCATTGTGAGGATTTGCTGCGTTTTGTAAACTGAATATCTTCAGTATTTGGTCTGTTGGTCAGAAACAAGATGTATCAAGTCATCCCCTTGGAAACTGAGATGGATATTTGTCACTATTTTCTGTTACAATTACTATTAATCGATTCATCTAGAAAATGTATTGATTTAATTAATTAATTAATCTAAGCTAGAATGCCACACATGTACTGGTTCTAGCTTCTCAGATATTATATATATTATTATATTTGCTGGTTTTCCTGATCCTTTAAACTAGTACATTTTATATCTTTGGGGTTTGGATGGTTGGTTGGATAAAACAAGAAAACTGAATATGTCAGTTTCTGGCACTTTTCAGACCAAAAATTGAAGTGAATAATTAGCCGATTCATTGATAATGGACGTAATTGTTAGTTGCAGCCCTAAACAACGTTAACACTTGCGTTCCTGCCTCATTTAACAGAGATTAGCCGCAGATAGAGATGAGCCCGTCGCATGGAAACCAGTCACACATTCCAGCGCCTGGTGAAGAGCAGCATATGATTAGCATGATTGATATTTTCGCTGTGTTGGGAATTTGCCTGAGCACTGACACAGAACACCAGCACAAACACAGCAATTAGTCCCAGCAAGGAGAATTCCATGATGAAAATGACCCAGGCGGCCTCAGCAGGCTGTGTGGTCGCCGTGGAAACCCACTGAATGACAAGCCCATTGTCGTCGACCTTTGTGATTCGGCGTCCCCTCGGGGGTCGAGCCCTGTTGGGAGTGAAAGTGAAAGGCATTATCATGCACGTGTAAACTAAACAGCCATTACCCTCTGGCCCCCACGGTGCTCTTTAAGGCCCTTTGGTTACTTATTTATCTGACACCAGCAAGATGGGGCTTCGGGGTAGTTTGTCCCTGTACACACAGACTCACAAAAGATCTGGGTTTATTGGCTGTGAATTGCATGGAAGCCCAGATTGTACAAATTCTCCTCAGCGGATGATTTATTACTCTTATGCAAGTAAACTTGGAGACTCAAACAATAGTTGAAGTGGTTTGCTATTCTTCCCCACTGTGCTTTGTCCTCTCACTAACACAGGCTATTTATATATCACAGCCACTTTGTCATTATCTCACCCCGCCCTTGTTCATCCTGCCACTTCTGATTTCAAGACCGTAGTAGCCCCAGAGAACCATCCCACATGTGAGAAGACACCGATTCAAAATATTTATGTTCATTTTTAGTGGGATTTTGTGCTCATGTGTGCCATAACGTACATACATAAGTTGCCAGGGTGTAAGTATACAATTCCTTCTCTTCCACCACTCTCAGTTATTTGGTGAGGTGCTGCGATGTTGCTATGGCTACCGCAAGGTTTCCTGCAGGAGATTTGAGTGCCCCGTCAGTCACAAAGGAAATGAAAACATTGGCAAAATGAAAGTTTATCACCCACGTCTGTTCTTAAAAGGCCAAAGTGTCACGACTGATCCCATAGAGATCGTGAGGAGGCTATCAAGCGGGATACACAATGCCACCCCATAGCATCTGTTGTTTATCCTCACAAAAGTCTGCATGCTGGCTGCGTCGCTGCCATACAGATAGAGTGCAGTCACATCTCTTTCTGTCAAGGTCAGATCTAAAAGGTTGGTTACTTAAAAACTAGCAGGGTGCCACTCTTTCAACAAAACAAACTGTGACTTTGTTTTCTGCCAGGAATATTACACTATAATGCTACACAGGTGGAGAAAAGTGAGTTGAAGCGAAAAGACAGGCACACAAGATGAAGAGTGATTGGTGAAAATGAAGTGATAAAAAATGGAAGAGGGATTGTTTCGAAACACAAACGCACCAGTTCTCTGATGGGACAGATCCTTGTAAAACAAGCAGGAGAGGCTGTGATAATTTCACACTGCATGCTAAACAGCAGTAACAGCACAGGGGCAGGTGTTGGAAATTATTTGAGCTTACAGTGCGGCAGGGAAGCACATGCAAGCAATATGTGAACCAGGATGCGCTATTATTTCTGCTGCCTGGACCCGAAAATGAATGTCTGTGGTTTGAGTTAAACATCCAGTTCCATGTCCACACGTCAAAGGGAATTAGCACTGCTAAAGCAGCCTTCACTCGCCAGCAATGTTACACTACATTAGCGCAGTCCCTCTCTCCACTACAACCTCAAACACCACTCAAACGGCAGAGGAATCTGTCTTTTAACCACAATGCCAGCACAGGAAGAAGAGGGAGACTCTATTTGGGTCACGATTAAATAATCCCCAAAGCCTCTTTCTCACTGGGGGATCAAGCCAAGAGGATGTTGGAAAGGTTAAACAGAGATGCATCCGAACTTCTGTTACAACAGGAAAAGCGATTATTGTAAACTCATTTAAGTTTGGAGTTTGTTGTAGGGTGCTTTTACAGTAGCTGAAGGGAGGGGAAGGGGAGTGTGTGACAAGGTGTAATGAGTCAGGGGAAACGAGATGAAAAGAAAAAGAGAGATTGAGGAAGAAAGAGTGAAGAGGCTTTGCTGGTCTTTGTTTATTGACTGATTGAGCGCCACAGGGCCATTTGAAGGGTGAAATGAGTCATGAGTTGTCATCAAACACACACACACAGAAAAAACACACTCTCTTTTCTCCCTCTCTCGGCTGACACCCAGCTGTATTTCTCTGGAAGATGAATGACTTAGAAGCATGAATGAGAGGATCATTTGATAGTGGCGCTCAGCTCGTATTTCTCTTTTATAGGAGCTTCTTCTTTCAGTCTGCGGCTCGTACCTCTGAGGTGAGAGCAAAACTGGACTGCCTCCTGTGAGACTTTGACACTCGTCGCTATGTATAGTCACAGCTAAATTAGCAACCAACGCCTATTAATAAAGCTGGTGCATGGGTATGTGCTTTTTGTGTGTTTGTTTGTGTGTCATGCAATGTTGTGTTTGCCCTATGTTTTTCATATAAGCAGGAGGTAATCGTGGGTTTAGGTTTTATTACCCCTCATGGGACGTTCATGGCAGCGTCTTATCTTTATAGAGCATATCATTATACGATAAGAAGCTGTTTTGATGTGATGTGTTTAGAAATATCAGAGCTTCATCTATGGCACCGCTGCAAACAGCCAGAGAAGGTCTAATTTGATCAGTGAGAGGATATAAATACAGAAAATCATTTAATCTTCAGCAAATGAAAACATTTATCTCTACTTTAAAATCATTACGAAGGGCTAATCAGAGCAATATCCTCGAGGAAAAAAGTATTCAAGTTGCAAAAGGATGCTTCTCTCAGCAGATGAATAAGAAAACAAAATTTCAGGGCATGCTATATTCTTTTTATCCGACCTTATATGAAAGTTTGCGATAACATCTAAAAGATAAAGCGGCCCACTACTTGTAGTTCGGCCATGCACGAAAAAATTGGAACGGAAGAGCGATGCAGAGATTAGAGGAGAGATATAAAGAGAGAGAGAAAAGGGAGATTGGACAGCGCAGATAGAGGTAAAAAGATAAGAACTTAACTTTCACAGACAAAGAGGGGAAGTGCATGCTTTTTGAGTGGAGAAAGAAAAGGCGAAAGAAGACGGAAGAGGAATTATGTAGAGATGGAGGCAGTGATACAGGGATTGATGAGCAGACAGGCAGGCCGACTGGGTTGGACAAAAACTGTTAAATAGACAAGGAGGAGTTTCTCTCAAGAGGCAGCGGTCTAGTCGGTCCCCGGATGCATCTGTCTGCTGGCTTCATCTGTCAGTGCTAGAGGTCCTTAGAGAGAGACGGACAAAGAGACACAAAGGAACAAGACAAGAAAAAAAAAGTACAGACACAGGCAGCAAGAGAAGGAAAGGCAGAAGAAGAGAAGGGAGAACTGACAGAAAAGAGGAAAAACAAGATGAAGGAAGAGAAAATAAAGCAAAGGCGTATTTTCCACTGGGGAAGAAGGGGACATGTCTCCTTCACTTTTTAAAATCCTCAAAATCTCCTCGTTTATACAGTTTCAGTTACTCCCTAACATCTCTCCCCAGACAGTGTCTGACAACATTCCAAAATTCAAAAGTTGTTGCCACCAAACTCAAAAATATGTTGATATGCTCACTTGAGCCGCTTTCAGCTATCACCTTGCACTTACAGCAGGTATTTAGGGACTTTATTTTGCCCTGGGTTTCAACTTTCAGGCTAAATAAAGTGGTGCAAAATAGCTAAGTACATTTCAGTGTTCACACAGTTGTACCATACTCTTTTTAACATGCTTTTCTTTATACTTCTTCTCTACTACACTTAAGAGGAAATATACTTTTTACTCTGCAATCTACATTTATTTGACAGCTAGTTACTAATTACATTTCATATTAAGATTTTACATGAAAACATTACGATGAGCTTTAAATGTACAATGAAATATTAAGTGTTAAACCAGTGGTTCCCCGTCTTTTTGCCTTGGGCTATTTGGAAGATACATTTCCCCTCTAAACTTCTCAGATGGTGTCATTTAAATAATTAATAGAGGCACAACCATGTAGAATTATCCAATATTAAACAACAACAAAGATTTAAGAATAGTCCATAACTGCTCAGATGAATCTAGGCTGGATACCACTGGACTACATAATACTCCGGAGCCATTGTTTTGCACAAGTACTTTTTCTTATTTTAATGAAAATGCCTAATGTAGGACTTTGCATGCAGGACTTTTACTTATAATGGAGTATTTTTACATTGTTGCATTGGTACTTTTGATTAAGTAAAGGAGCAAAGAGCTCCTTCCAACCACTGCATTGCCCACCCTTCCTGCAGGTTGTAGGCTGTTGGGCTCGTATACAGCCAGAGAGGAAGACTGCAGCAGGGCACTACACAGGGCGGGAAAGAAGCACTTCCACCTCTTCTGCATGTTTTTAGCGTAAAAATGTATTCATAGTTAATGCTCTCCTTAAACCATGCTAGAATTCAAAATCAATCAAAAACAGCAACAGTGGAAATACAACATCATTTTTCAAAGGAAACTAAATGGATTTTTAAGTGGGGTTACTGCTTTATTAATGCAGTATTTCAGTGAAGGACCTCTGACTTCATTGTGTGCCTGAATCCAAACCTTCGTCCTTGAAAGGGAGGTGAAGCAGAAAAGTGTGGAACTCACAGTTGCATGGTCTTGATGGGAGAGCACTCATCCACACACCTACTGTATTGTTTTTCAAGCCCTTGCCTGCAAACACTCAACACACTCCAGACATGTGGCTCTCATGAGTCATGCCCTTTACTGGTGTGTGCAGGGCATGAATGTGAATGTGTAGTCTGTGCCAGCATCGACACAATGCTGCCTTAGTTCGGGAAGGTAAAACCACATGGAGGATGTGTGGTCTGTTCTAAACCACCAGTAGTGAATAACAAACCTTCTGAGTAACATTTTATTCTTCCTTGAATAAACCATCAGGAAGAATGAGCCCTCAGTTAGAAATCTGGCTGCCTGGCTGTCAGCCAACCGCGGACACTTTATTTTGTTGATTGCACACTTACAGTATGCTAAGCTGACTTGACTTAGATTTTTTTAAAGCTCTTTGCACAAGAGGAAGTGGTCATTTGGAGTTGAATAATATTGTACACGAGTAGGAGTTTGCTTTCAAGGGGTATTTTGTTATGGAACATTAAGTCTATTAAAAGTCTAGCCAGGTGCTGGTCTTCAGCGATAAGGATATCAGTTGCTGTAATTCTAGAGGTATTGCCAGGAGTGTCCTGTTTTCCAAACACAATGTTGGTTGGCTAATACAGCGGTCTGATTATGCCGTTCATGAAACAAGAGAGTGTTTCTATTCTCCTGTTCTGGCTCTATTGTGTTACTGAATCCCCCCGAGAAGTGAGTTACGTTCAAGAGTTGTGCTGATTCTCTGCCTGCGCTTCTTCTGCCCTGTTGGGACTGAAGTGGATTGTTTAAAGATTCTGCCGGATGAGACGCGTCATCCCCCCCCCCTCTTTGTCTGGAATAGACAAAAGAGAGGAATGAAAGACAATTAAACACCTAAAAGTGCCTCAAAACAACACAGTGTACACACACATTACGGTGGTGTACTGTGAGCTATAGCGCTGTCTGAGCAGAAGAGATTCATCTCTGCAGCTTCATATAATGTAGATTCGACAGCGAAGGAGGCGGTCAGAAAGATGATATCAACCAAAAAATTCCCCAAGAACATGCAGAGCAATATCCCCGTGCACAAATATGGAGAATATTAATAGTTCTGCTGTTTGCTTCACATGCAGCTCAGCATAGCACATTTCAGAGCAGGGTGACTCTGAAAGTAAAGGCTCCAGTTTCACTTTCTCAGAGATGGGGCTGCCCCCACTACTTGACCTCAGCTTGACTAGAACCGACCCCAACCCTGACCCCGACTTCACAGCTGCCCTTACAGAGAGATATACATATGTATAGGTGTGTAAGAAAGGTACCCAGTTGCATGAAAACACTCACTCTTTCACTGCGCTTCTTGTCAGCAGGAGGCTACGAGAAGAACAGGCAATGGCCTGACTTTCCTTAATGGGGATAAGCCGAGATGAGCTCAGTCAAATCGTTGTAAACGAAAGATAAAATGGATTTTGTTGCAGGAAACCGCTGCAGTTGTTTCTGACTTAAGCTGTTGCCAAACTAGGAGGAACTCCTGTGCAGAGGATACATTTCCTCCGGACTTGCCCTACCACAACACTTTGTTTCAGTGCTCTTGTTGTCATTAAAAATAGACCTCTGCCCTTCTGAAGCAAGGGCCCCATAGCATCCTGATATATTTTGTGCTCCACGCTGTTCCCCAAAGGCTTTCTGGGTGGAAAAGTACTCCCTTCTCTGCAGCAGTTAAGGGCAAAAGGGGATTCTTTCCTGCAGGGTCAACGTCTTTTTATTGACGTTAGAAAAGCAAACAAAAAGGAGTTATATCGCGCAATGTGAAGAGGAAACTGTTGCTAGACACCATCAAGCAGCTGATACTGAGGAGGGAATTGCGCGAGTTGAGTTGAGTTTCTTCTTTTTAATCCCTCTGCTTGTGTTACAAAAACCTGAAATTTGTAGCTGGGTATCCACAAACCATTCTGAATTGTTTTTAAAGAAAAGGTGATGTTTTATCAACCACCCTTCAACCCCATTACAGCTCCCACCCGCCTTCTCACTCTGTACTGAAAACCAAAATATTAATACAATACTTAATTCATCCCCAGAGGGGAATAATCTTTTCACTCGCCTTCACTCAGATACGGGAAGGTCAGAGTGCAGGGTGAGCTGGATCTGGGAGGGATGCGGTAACTTACTCAAGGACACTAACAACCCATGTGTTCACTTTTTTCTGCCAGTGAAACAACAGTTTCAGTTTCTGCATCTTGGATCCGTTTTGGTCCAAACATCTACAGGCAGTCGCAGGTCTCTTTGCACACAACAAGATCCACTGTAACCTGTCATTGTCATCAGCAGAGCTCCAACACCCACGCTGCCTCCCTCTCTCCCCCCTCTGTGCCCCTTCTTGGCCTGGTTTTGGAGCTTTTTAAGTAATTGCATAAGAGTGTAATTTCTCACCGTCTCAGATATCCAGGGTTCATCGCTTTTAGCTGAAGCAATTATAGTAATTGGCAGGTTTCAGTCACATTATTTCATCATTGAGAGCCAGACTCCAGAGTCCTGAGTCGAATTTGCTGTTTTTAAGAAGCTGCAAAATGTTGGCTAAAATGATCAATAGCATGAAAAGGCTAACACAAATCATCTACATCCATATTTAGCCGCAAAGCATGATTACTGTGAAGGAGGTAAAGCATGTTAATTGTAGTGTAGAGTCACATGATTTACTGCTATTGTTGTAAAGAAGTGGTAACAGAACGTACCTAAAGAAACAATTACGCAAATCACACTTATTTATTTCTGCCTCAGCAGCTGGACTATAATTTAAATGCACGTCTGATTCTGCCTCTGGTCCCACATGCTCTTGTCACTCAACATTACCTGTTCCTCTCCTTTTTCTCTCTCTTCTCTGTTCCTAACACATCCATACACACACACACACACACACACGCACACACACACACATTTACCACTTTCATACAGTCTCCGTACACAGAAGAACGCAAATTGACGGGTTGATTAATGCCAATCCAGCTGTATTATCCTCTAGAGAACACAAAAGCTTTCACACGTATTAGAGACATATTTCTACAGTTGCAACCAGATGAGTTCTCACGCAGGAAAGAATAGATTTACAGATGGATGTACAGCGATGGTAGGACAATAAAAGATGGATAAAATAAAAGAGGACATGGCCTTTTGCGAGTCAGGAGGTTAAAATGTAACAGAGATGGAGTTGAGCACACCTGGAGGCCACATGTGGATTACCCCGCCCAGCCCCCACCAGCATCTCAGCTTGGAAAACTCCATCGTCATCATTATAGCAAAGGGTGGAGGGGATCATTAAGTCATTATTTATGTGCTTTCTGCTGTTTTATCACCTCCAGACACAGTCTCACAATGCAGACACCCACACTCACAGCCCCAGAAGAATAACATAATTGTATGAGGCAGCCAGGGGGTCCCGTCTAATAGAAAAAGTGCAGGCATTAACAGTCTGGGCCAGCTGTAGAGACGTCTAACCCACCTCTTCTTTTTTATTTCTTTTTTCCCCCGTTGGGCTCGTTTACACCTAGTGTTGATTGTGTTTATTTACATGCTGCTACCACATTGAACCTTCACTTCCAGATTTTCTCCAGTTTGAGGGATGAGGTAGCAGAGGGGAAGTTTTTACAGGCAATTTCCCTTTTACAAAAGCAGTAGTTTGCTTGATGAGCCCAGATAACAATGCAGCGCAAACAGAGCACTTTAAGCTCCCTCTCACCCAATTTTGGCTTCTTCCCCCGCAACATTTTCTAGCCTGTTAAAGTGGCATGGTTGTTATAGGTATTTTTGTGTGTGTGTGTGTGTGTCTGTGTGAGTGTGTGTGTGTGTGTGTCTGTGTGAGTGTGTGTGAGTGAACTGGTTTATTTCAGTCTGCCTTTCCTTGTTAGGGGTGTTTGACTGAATTTCAACCTGTTCTGTCATCATTTCACGCTGTGATACATGATATGATTGCAGTTTACATAAAACAAAACCAAAGAAAAAAAATATTTATATAGTGGGTATAGTGGGACATATGGGGTAAAATAAAAAGACATGGGGAAAAGACATGGGGAATTGGAATAGAATTGGATGTTAAACAGACCTGCACTGTGTTGCACCTGGAGCTGCTGCTCCTGTGAAAGGCCATGCAGAGTCAGCTCTCTAGACACCGCAGTCCCAGATACTCCGCATACCGCTGTTTCCCCCCGGTGTTTCCTCTCCCTTTAGTTTAAAAGGGGGGAACTGTTGCTTTTCCAGCTGTGCCTGACCACCTCACCCAGAGTCTGTTCCCCTGTTGTTTTCATGTCCATTACCTCTGCGGGACCACTCTCCTTACACACACACACACTGGACAGGAGAGATGTGAGGAATTGCAGTTTTATGGCATGTGTGTTAGTTCTGGAGCTCCCCGGCACTCTTTCCAACCTTTCCTTTTTTTTTTTTGAAGTGGCTCTGAAGTAAACTCCTCACTCCTTCTATTTCTCTCCATCTAAACTCATCTCCTATTAATCCTCTCCATTCTCCTCCTCACTCACCGCTCCTTTTGTTCCTGCTTAACCTCTTTAACACCCATCTCCTCTTCTCTCCAACCTCCTCCGTACAGGCTCGTCCCTTAATTTCATTTCATCCAACCTCCACTCTTCATCCTCTCCTGCATATCCTTCATGCTTTGTTCCTCTATTCCTCTCATTATTGCCGGCCTCTCTCCAGTAATCCACCTCAAGTGACCCTAAACGACTTTCTCGCCTCTTCACCCTCCAGTCTTTTGCTCCTCTCTTCACATTTTGAAGAGCAGGTCAGCATGGGTCTGAAAGCTGTTACTCCGTCGTGTTTCAGTTGTCGCAGAAGGCCGAGACAGCCCAGTGCCTCCAAGAATCCACTGCCAGACACAAAAATACATTCACTCTTATGCATGTTCATGTTCATGTTCATGGACATGTGTGTGTGAAAATAATATATGGGGGCCAATATAATATATATGCAGGCATCCAGACGAACTCTCTGGAGTATTCAGCTGGAGAATATATTGCAGCACAGTTATAAGGTATTGTCACGCACGTACACACTTAAATTTGTTCCGACTGCACGCATCTGAAAATTCAAGTCAGTGTAACCATGTGATAATGCACTTTTGGATTTCTGACACTTCTGCACTGTTATACTACTACTACTACAACCCTTTCCATCAGCTTGTCTGTTAATATTTCAATACAAAAAGTAACATTATTTGGACTTTTTATAATTGGAAATATGGTAGCGATTACAGTATTGTATGAGGGTAATCACAGAAATAGGCAAATCTGTGTTAAATACTTATACATTACTGTTAATCTGCCACTCATGTTGCAATTGTAAGAGGGATTTCTGTTAGATTTAGATTCAATTCAATTCAATTCAATTTTATTTATATAGCGCCATATCATAGCAAAGTTATCTCAGGGCACTCAATCACATTGAGCCGGTCGAGACCAACTTCCACACACACAAAGACCCAACGTTCCCACCATGAGCAAGCACTAGGCGACAATGGCAAGAAAAAACTCTTAACAGGTAGAAACCTCGATCAGAACCAGGCTCTAGGTGGTCGCTCATCTGCCTAGACCGGTTGGGTTGAAAAAGAGGGCGGGGGGGGCAGGAGAGAGAGCAGGAGGAAGGAGAACATACAATAGTAACAAACCAGTAACAATAATGGCAACAACTGCAGTTGAGCAGGAACACGGGGGCAGCAGGAGCAACCACAGAACTAGACTCTACAGCGCCGGAGGCAGAAATACCTGCAGAAATCTTTAGCAGGAGAGAGAGAGGGGGACGAGAGAAGCACACAGCTAGGGGAAGAAGGTGAATTAGTTACAAGCATTAATGGGATATGAGTGTGTACAAATGGAGAGGAGAGAGGAGCTCAGTGCATCCTACGAGTCTCCCGGCAGCCTAGGCCTATAGCAGCATAACTAAGGGGTGCCTCAGGGGTCACCTGAGTCAGCCCTACTATAAGCTTTATCAAAGAGGAAAGTCTTAGGCCTCCTCTTAAATGTGAGGAGGGTGTCTGCCTCCCGTAAACAAACTGGAAGCTGGTTCCACATAAGAGGAGCTTGATAGCTGAAAGCTCTAGCTCCCATTCTACTTTTAGAGACTCTAGGAACCACAAG